>CM032232.1:19725000-19985000 GCA_019009955.1 Riptortus pedestris
CAAAAGAACTTGTACAAGGATATATTGCACGACGCAGGGACGTAGACGTTTACCAACCGAACTAAGGACGAAACTTTAAGACTTCAGAGACTCATAAGAGTACACTAGCTCATTGGACCATACATTGAACTCAAGTACAGAACAGCATAAAAAAAGGCCCTCCGCTACAACGAACAAAAGAAAATGATGTGAACTAAGCAAAACTGAAAATAAATGTAGATGTACTAATTACTGTTGTGAGATTTACAAAAACAAAATATGTTTCCAACATAGTTCCATGCTTTGTCCTAATTGTAATGTAGCTCTACAAAAGAAATAACAATTAAACTGGTATTTTTAAAATTTTTTGATGATTTTCATTAATTCTTATCTAAAAGTGATTTCGTGCTACTTATTTTTGATTGAAGTTATATTTAGATACTTTTTTTTTATATTGTTCACAAACTGAAATGAAATATGTGTAATAAAGGCATGTGCATTTAAACAATTCCTTTTGATATTTAGTTTTTTAATTATATTTTAAAAATTATCGTCCACCGTTTCTTTATATTATAATACTTGTCAATTTTAAAAATTATTTACTTCTTTCAAACAAATACTTCCTCTTTTATGGTTTCTAATCACACGCTGAACATTTTAGTGCAAAATATATATTAAAAAAACTGCATTTCCGTAAAAACGGTTGAGAATGATCTCTGAGATACACGCGTCCGATGACGGAATATTTTTGACGCGCCCCATCGAGGGTTAAATATATCTTTCTGCAAATTTGGATTTGGAAATTCGGTTTTGGGTTTCAATTGAACAGCAACTAAACAGCTGGCACAGTCAGTTGGTTGATATCTCATGGATATTTCTATGGATGTCGAAATGATGAGCAATCGATGGAAGAACCATCGAAAATCAAATTATTGGAAATGATTTTCAATCATATCCTAATTACCCTTAAATAATATATTATTCATTGAGTACAACTTTTCGACGGGCTTGAAGATGGTGCCATTGCATCGAATGTGCTTGCCAGCTGTACTCGACGATCAGCCAATGACGACGGTTTCCACCGAAAGTATAAAGTATTATTATTCATATTGTGAACCCATACAGCTGAGAACAACACAGCAAGCAGTAGCAGTCTCAGTTCTCGTCCCCTTCCGAGTTACAGTATGCTCCACCAAAGGAACCTCTCGACATCTTGAAATACACAACTTACTGGCATTTACCAACTCTTTTGCTATTATTGGGAGATGTAAATGCTTTGTCTACTATGTGGAACTGTCCGGAAAGTAATAGTGAAGGACAACAATTACAGACATCTCTTGAAAACTTCAATACAAAACTTTCCCAATCATTTATACCTACGGACTATTACATTGACCTTCTTCTATCTTCCTCTAAAATTGTATAATATCAATCTTATTGCAAATAGAATTACCTATAAATATAGCTATGTACATATTTTCTCAATCATGTATATTAACACTCCAATACACGCGCCCCCTAGTGAGACATAAATACACGCGTGTCATCTGTCAGATGACTGTTCACTTATTTGTCAAAAGTGAATAATATAATTGTTTTTTTTCGCAATTTTGCAGGAATAATGGTGCATAGATAAATGAAAAAGTTCATAAATTTGTATTTGAAAAAAATTATCTGTATATAAATCTTCAAAAAGGTTAAACTTTTGTAACACACTTGCCACGGTAGCTTAGTTTCAATTTTATTCCTTATTACTGGCTTGCAAAAGGTAAATCAACTAGTAAACCTGGGAACACAACTATTGTAAGATAGTTTCATACAACATAATAATAATGTAAAATGTATGAACACATTGACAATTGAGCATCATTTCTAGAACTTGGAAAGTTACTCAAACAAATGGAAATGACCAATAAAAAAAATACTAAAAAATACTAAGAACCTTTGCTTTTAAAAAATTAAACTTAAATTTCACTCTGAATCACTTTAATTACCCACACCCACGTTACATCCATCAGCACAAGAAACGGTGTTGCAGACATAAATATTGGCCACATTCCTTGCATGAATATTTGGTGTATCGTTTTGTGCTCTGTGTGTATCTGCTGAGTTGCTTGAAGCTCGTGGTAGTATTTGATCATTGGGAAGGAGTTCTCGAAGACGTGAGGTCATGGTGCGTGGCAAATTGCTGAGCTGCTCTCGCATAATCAACTGATATCTGATGAGTTCATTCCCCAGGTCACGAAGGAAAAGTAGTCGAGTTGGCACGTTTTGTCCGTTCCCCAGACTGATGACTTGGCCGTTGATACCAGCCACATCGAAATCGGGCATTATGAAAAACTTACATTTTTACACGCGTGTCATCTGTGAGATTCTCTCGGCCAAAACACGCGCAAACTGCACTGGACGCACGCTCACCGGCAACAGAACTGTCGAGCTAAGCAAGCTTGATGAATACTAGGGCGGGGGACCAGGCTCCCCCCTCCCTCCATCAAACTTATGACGAAAAAACAGAACTGGTCATCTGTGAGATGACGCGCGTGTATTAGAGTGTTAAATTATGGATGCTATAAAAATTGTTGTTCATTGCAGTTTTTCGTAACTTAAATATTTATCGAGTTATGCGTAATTTCTTGTTTTCGGATGTCAGTAACCCCTCGGCCATTCCGTTCTTCGATTTTTTAATTAGAAAATTAAAAATACTCGTATTTGTTGAGATGACGTTTGCCATACCAGCTGGGTATGCAGAGATGGGCCAACTGCTTAGCTTACGCAACCCCCCTTTGTGGCTTGATTTTTTTAGACTTTAGCTCAGGTGATTAATAAGGGTTGTTTTTACAAAATTATTTCCCAGCTATAGCATTTCAGAACCCTCAGAGTTGAGATGACGCGCAGTTTCTTTTTGACGGCTTCGTGACTCGTGACTGAGAAGATGGATGACGAATTCAATCTTCTTCAAACGAATTCTCCCTTCGTGGCAGACGTAGGAACTCAGGAATTTCTCATATCCTCCTGTCAGCCTCACATACCGCTTATTCCCGCGAAACTTTACATAGGTGATTTACGAATTACATTTGGAAAATTATACTTCGGGGGAGTTATGAAAAAAAAAAAAAACAAGTTATGACACGAGCCCAAACATTTTAAAATTTCACATTGATTAATACATCTCCTCAGTGGGAGATATTACATTCATTTGTATGTATAAGTCCTCTTGTGATTACCCGTAAGTTGTGGGTCTATGAATGTGTTATCGCCATAGCATTTGGACAGAATGCATTTTTTATATGTCACTTACGGTGTTAACGTTTAAAATTTATGTTTGTTGAAAGTAAATTCTTTTTCATTCATCATTGGAAGGGATGCAATGAATAATAATAGAACAAACAGTTCGATTTTTAAGCAGATTTCCCCATAAGGAAAATCACCTACTCAAGCCGTGCTCATGAGGAGATTTTCAAAAAATGTCCATCAATCGATCCTACCTTAAAGCAGACGAAAACGTCCTTCACTGAGAGGCTGCGTAAACTAAGCAGATTTCCCACTTGCTGGCATGACTTGTCATCAAAGCACGGAAGTGGGGGGGGGGTTTACTGAAGGCAGAAAACAAGAAAAAAAAACGAATAACTCACTTAATATTTGGGCTAAGAAAAAAAAATGTATAAAACTACTATTGTAGATCAAGAATAGTAGCTAAACAAAATAGGTTCTATAGGAGTTTACGATCCGAACTCATAACAACGTAAATATTTTGAAATTTAAAATCAGCCCCCTATACCACCACTACTCCATGTCCGGTTTCTGCTAATAACATATATGACCTTTATTGCCGTCTTAAACGATTAAATATCAAGTATGGTATAGATCAAATATACATTTTCGAAACAGGAAGGTAAAATCTAGACTGATGAATCTCTCTTCATCATAGAACGAATTTCCATGTACCCCACATAGAAAGAGTGTTTTGAAAACAATATTTGATATTTAAGCTTAGAATAAAGTGGATCATGGTATCAGAGGGTATTGCTATTCTGACATGAATGGAAGCAGGGGTCTGATGGCTAAAAACAAAAAAAAATGAAATTATCCCGGTTAGTTAAGAAGATATTTTAGTGTATTTAATTTGCAATAAGGTTGGTCATTCTTCGATTCAATGTTTAATAACGGAGATATTTGACATTTTTGGAACTCCATCCCCCCACTCTCCCACTTTTTCAATTTCAGTCATTAACGAAATTGACCTTTAGTTTTTACATAAAACGCTTATATTTCGTGTTTGGCAAACAAAAATTGCTTCAGTGCGATAACAGAAAGCACATATATATAAAAAAATATGCATGGACTGAATTCAATCGTGTTACGAGTCAAATAGCTGATTTCCCTCAAGAGAATCTCCTAAAAAATAGGCTCAAAAATTAAAGGCCTTCCACGTGTTTTAGGGAAAAGGCAAGGGGTTAGTTTAACGCATTTAATATTGTTGGGGTTCCAAATATTCAAGTTGCTACGAAACTATGTTACGATGTTGAGCTGGTAGTTATTGACACACAACCTTTGTCTGTGAATCTTAAGTTATAATAAAATATGAGTGGAATTACACGGCTTGATCTTGTAACCTGTATAGTAGTAATCCAGTGTTGTACCAGCATCGCTCCTTGGTTAGATAATATTGACCATGTATTGCTTAATCTAAATACATGAAGCTTGATCTACAAGGCTTTAGATTCTACCGTGTTTCTATGTACCTGATCTTGCGGAGTCTATCATTTGAAGTCGGTAATCATTGTTTGAATAAGCATTGGGGATTAACCAGCAACAGGTAGCATGGGGCCAACTTGAACCACGTTCGTCATTACAGGACAGACTAATTACTCTGTGTGGCATTCCACGTAGCTTGTCTATGGAGTTGCTAGATAATGAAAATGCTTACTGCCAATTTTCCTGAATGCGGCTATAAATGTTTCTCGACTTTTAGAATGCCTCTTCATGAACACAACATAAGAAGAAAACTAAAGAAAACATTTAGTTTGTCAACTTCTGATGCTCTAATTTCGTTTGTCAACCTAAGGCAAGTCAACCGAAGGGAGAGAGAGAGAGAGAGAGAGAGAGAGAGAGAGAGAGAGAGAGAGAGAGAGAGGGGGGGGGATACAGAGAGGGGGGAGAGGGGGAGAGAGAGAGAGAGAGAGAGAGACGGGATTGTGAGGTGGGTTATTACATTCTGACATAGCCCTATAGGAGGCAGATCCCGAGGGATAGGCGAGTCTAAATCCGGATCTCGGGCACAGGTTTACCAACCCAGGAATAATAAACCTAGGTCCTAGAGCCTTATCTAGCCTACCACAACCATCCCTTATCCATTTCCCGAGCTTTTTATACCTATGAATTCACTGATTAAAGGACGAATAATTTTACTATGAATCCCAGTGTGATTAGGAGCTTCAACTCTATTTCCCTAGTCTTTGTTCTAGAAGAAAGGGTGGTTTTCATTGAAATGTGCAAAACCCGCTCGAATAAGTAACTTTCATACATTTGAGAATTTAATCTCTCACTCTCTCGGACTCTATCTCTCTCTCTCTCTCTCTCACTCTCTCTCTCTCTCTCTCTCTCTCTCTCTCTCTCACACTCTCTCTCTCTCTCTCACACACACGCACACACACGCGCACACACACACACACACGCGCGCGCGCGCCCGCAGATGCCACATCTAATACATGTTAGCAGATTTCCCTTGACGAAAATGAAGGCCGTTCACAACTGTATATATATATATATATATATATATATATATATATATATATATATATATATATATATATACTAGCTCAGATACCCGGCTTCGCCCGGGAATTCATTTGAGGCTGAATGGTAATGGTATTTTTTTGACAAGGCTTTACTTTGCAAACTATTTTGACATTTACCCATCCCAGTTTTTAGGGTTTATACCCGTTGTTGGCATTTTTTAATACTAAAATTAATTTTTTATGTAAGACTTCACTGTTCAAACTATAATCATGAGTAGCATTTATTACAATTAAATATCATCTATAATGAATATATTTCCTTTCAAAAGCCAATCCGAGCTCACATAGTATAGGCAAAGTTTTGCACGTAAGATTATATTTGTAATAGTGAATCTCACGTGAAATTGCTTCCAGGAATGCCAGACGGGAAATAAGTTAACTCAATTAACTGGTCCCGTCATCTTCCGCTCCCGCATGAGACTTCTCAACATTCTTCTACTTATATTATTGATGCAAAACATTATTTTATAATTTATCTATCGGATGGAATTAAATAATAGTGGTACCCGGAAAATATCATATCGAGTTTAAACGCATATTGTTTTTTGTCATAATGACATTACCATTAACGTTTAATTGTTATTATATTAGATATTTGTTTCAATAACTTCAAGGTACATTATAGAAATTAAATAATGATAATGCTCTTATAGTTTATATTTTATTGGAAATAAATAACAAAGTTATTTTCTAGGAAAAATAAATATATGAGGAGGGGATGACGAAGATCATATAAGACGAAAACATAACATCATTTGTCATAGTATTCATTTATTAAAACCCCTTAAATGAGTACTAATATAATTATTGACTCCCGTTTAGCGTATATCCCGTGTTTATTTCATTTTACGACAAAAGTGAATGCACACAAAAATTACTCTAAATAACAAAGTAAACGACTTTTGTTATGTGCATGTTTGCCGAAAAACAAATAGAAAATAGAAAAACCGAGTTTTACATTTCAGCCTCTCTTATAATCCCCACTCCCCTTTGAACCTAAAATTTTTAATATAGCTTATAATCATGGAAGAATCAATGCTAATTCACACACCGAGTTTTGCTAAGTTCGGTTCAATCGTTAGTGCCCAACAAAATTGTTGGCTCCCGCTTTAGATTTTAGTGTATATCTCGTTTATACTTTTCTATACGACAAAAGTGAATAAAACAAAAGTTACTTTAAATAGAAAAATAAACTACTTTTGTTATGTTCAAATTTGCCGAAAAAGCAATAGGAAACGAAATATCGCTATTTTTAAATTCAGGCCTCCCTTATAACCCCCACTCCTGCCCGTCCCTAGAAATGTTAGTATGGCTTATTATAATGAAAGCGTTAGTACTAATTCACATACAGAGTTTGGTTTAATTCGGTTTAGTCTTTAGTGCCAAATAAAATTGTGGACTCCCGCTTTAGTTTATAGCGTATAACTCATTTATGCTTCCTTATACGTCAAAAGTGCATATAACAAAGGTTACTCTAAATAACAAAATAAACAATTTTTGTTATGTACATATTTGCTGAAAAAGCAATAGGAAACGAAATATCGCTATTTTTAATTTCAGGCCTCCCTTATAACCTCCACTCCTGCCCGTCCCTAGAAATGTTAGTATGGCTTATTATAAGGAAGGCGTTAGTGCTAATACACATACTGAGTGTTTTATTTAGTTCGGTTGAGTCTTTTGTGCCAAATAAAATTGTTGTCTCCCGCTATAATTTTTAGCGTATAACGCCTTTATACTTCGGTGTACGATGATAGTGTATATAAAAAAAAGTTTCTCTAAATAACAAAATAAACAACTTTTGTTATGTGCATATTTGCCGAAAATGCAATAGGAAACGAAATATCACTATTATTAATTTCAGGCCTTCCTTATAACAACCACTCCTGCCCGTCCCTAGAAATGTTAGTATAGCTTATTATAATGAAGGCGTTAGTACTAATTCACATACCGAGTTTGGTTTAATTCGGTTGAGTCTTTAGTGCCAAATAAAATTGTGGACTCCCGCTTTAGTTTACATCGTATAACTCATTTATGCTTCCGTATACGGCAAAAGTGCATATAACAAAAGTTACTCTAAATAACAAAATAAACAACTTTTGTTATGTGCGTATTTGCTGAAAAAGCAATAGGAAACGAAATATCGCTATTTTTAATTTCAAGCCTCCCTTATAACCCCAACTCCTGCCCGTCCCTAGAAATGTTAGTATGGCTTATTATAATGAAGGCGTTAGTACTAATTCACATACCGAGTTTAGTTTAATTCGGTTTAGTTTTTAGTGCCAAATAAAATTGTGGACTCCCGCTATAGTTTATAGCGTATAACGCATTTATGCTTCCGTATACGTCAAAAGTGTATATAACAAAAGTTACTTTAAATTACAAAATAAACAACTTTTGTTATGTGCATATTTGCTGAAAAAGCAATAGGAATCGAAATACCGCTATTTTTAATTTCAGGCCTCCCTTATAACCCCCACTTCTGTTCGTCTTAGAGAATATTAATATAGCCTAAATTCTAAGTTGGGCTAGTAGTAATATACATACCAAGTTTCATAAAATTCGGTTCAGCCGTTTATGCGTGAAAAGGTAACAAACAAACAAACAAATAATCAAACAAACAGACACGAAAGAAACAAAATGTAGTTATGGTGTCTATGCGGTCGCAATTTTTGTTTGATCGGTACCGAACTCGATATTTAGTCGTTTTATGTAAAAAGAAAATCAAGTTCGTTAACGGCTGAAATCGGATCAGTTGGAGGGGGGGGGGTTTAGAGGGAAGGATTTTTGAAAATTCAAAATATCTCCGTTACTATACGTCGGATCGAAAAATTGGACAGAATCAATCTTATTACAAATTTAATTTACTATAAATATTGTTCTATACATTTATTCTCTAACTTGAATAATAACCGAGATATTTGCATTTTTTATTAAATCTGGGCGGCTAACAGTCGGGTAACTTTCCCGCCAAATGCTAGTTCGGCCGTTTCCGTAATTGTTTGACTCTCGTGAAATGTCTATATTGTAAAACTTCACGCGGGAAATCTGCTTAACCCCTGCCCTGCGTGACGGACTTTTTAATAATAAGAGATAATATAGTATACAATTTTGAACGAAACTCGTTTTCATAAGGTTAGCATAATAAGACCTTTTAGTTCCATAACCACAACCGAGCGAGTCTCGAGGGATTCGAGATCAGAGCTTTCACGTAGTGAGTGATAAACTGGATGTACAACTCCCCGTTATTCAAGGAGGACCTGGAATGAGTTGGTCCAATTATACACGAAAGGTCTGTGGCCTTTTTACAGTGCCTGCCTGCCTGTTGTCGGGGCAGAGAGTAATAATTAATAGTAATCCTGAAGGCCTGTCAGGCTTATTAGCAGATTTCCCTGCTGCTGATTTTTAAGGGAAATCAGTTATTGAGGTCGTACTCAAGACGGAATTTTCGAAAAATTTCCTCAAATGTCCATCGATCCTACCCAGGAGATGACAAAAATGAGGTCCGTTCAAAACTGTATATATATATTTGTCTGTTACCGCTCTAGTGGTCGCAATTTTTGTTTAATCGTCACCAAACTCGGTATTTAATCGTTTTATGTAAAAAGGAAGATCAAGTTCGTTAACGGCTGAAATCGGACCAGTGGGAGGGGGGGGGTTTCAAAAATTCGAAATATCTCCGTTATTATGCATCAGATCGAAAAATTGTATAAAACCAATCTTATTGAAAATTAAATTTACTATAAATAGTGTTATATACATTTATTCTCTATCTTGAATATTAACCGAAATATTTGCATTTTTCTGTTTTCAGCTTCTGAGATGAGTTCGGCTAACTTTGGGTCTAGTCGTGAGTTTCCGTCAAGAGCTAGTTCGGGCCGTTCTCGTAACTGTTTGACTCTCTATTCCTAAATTTCTTTATTGTAAAACTTCACTTGGGAAATCTGCTTAGTTTACGCAGCCCCTGCGTGACGGACTTTTATACACTATAGACTCCCGCTGATCCATAAGCACTGCAACATAGGCGCGCTCTGTTAGCGTACTCGTATACTAACTTTCTCCCTTGGCGGAGATCCAACCTGCTCATATGTACATCTTCAGGTTGCTGATGTTAGTGGTAGACATAGACTCGAACTGCCATCGTCCATTACTATGAATAAAATATTTTTCTTCCATCACACTTTTTTTTTGGATTGTTAAACATTTCCGTTTCTCTTGTGACACTTTTTATAAAGTCATCACTCTATGCCTGATATTGGGTAATACTGAAGCATTATTTGTTGTTGAAGGATTGAAAATAAATACAAATATATTTAATCGGGATGAACTCAGTACCCTTGTTTTCCTCTACAATACGTTAATTTTGACCGACTCTCTAACGCTCTTCAAAAAGGCACAGAACATGGAGCTGATGCCCTGTAAAAATAAACGCATTGGGGAGGAAAACAGTACATCCAGAATAATTCGATACTCTACCTCCCAGCTTCACTAGAAGACACAAATATACGTATGTACTAAATGTATTTATTATGACAGTGGCTTTCCACGACGGACATGATTCGCACAATAGTCAAAATGTCAATTAAAGTCCCCTGTAATTTAAAATGTCTACAATAACCCATTATTGCGATTCAGAATGGGGAAGGAAGTTGATCAATGGCAAGAATGAACTCATAAAGGCCTAGTAACTTCACAAATATTTATTGCAAGTGACACTTATACATGAAGCTTGAGGTACCACGTAAGGTTGCAGCAATTTATAATTCTTTCGTCAAATGTCCATCGATCCTACCCAGGAGATGACGAAAATGATGACCCCCACGTTAAAAATTATATATATATATATATATATATATATATATATATATATATATATATATATATATATATTTGTCTGTTAACGCTCTAGCGGTCGCAATTTTTGCTTGATCGTTACCAAACTCGATATTTAAACGTTTTATGTAAAAATAAAGATCAAGTTCGTTAATGGCTGAAATCGGACCAGTGGGAGGGGGGGGGGGTTTAGAGAAGAAATTTTCGAAAAATCGAAATATCTCCGTAATTATACATCAGATCGAAAAATTGCATAGACCTGATCTAATTGAAAATTAAAATTACTATTAATATTGTTATATACATTTATTCTCTATCTTGAATATTAACCGAGATATTTGCATTTATATTTTGAGTTTGCACTTAACGGACGGAGATGTCAGCTAATTTCGGTCCTAGTCTTGGGTTTACGGCAAAAGCTAGTTCGGTCGTTTCCGTAACTGTTTGGCTCTCGTGAAATTTCTATATTGTAAAACTTTACGTTGGAAATCTGCTTAGTTCACGCTGCCCCTTCGTGCCAGACTTTTTTTTTTTTTATGATATGATTTAAAATGAGATAATTACACGAAGATAGGCTTTCCTGAGTAACAGTGTACTAAAGCTAGACGAGGAAATATTATTCTTCGCTTTGATTAAGAAGCTCCCTCCAGACGAAACCAATGCGCATAACATAACAACAACATAAAAGCAATTCCAAGATGGATGTAGGGTTGAATGAGCTGGTCCTGCCAAACTATCGGCCATAACCCCCAGTCTGCATGCATGAGACCACTCCCTCTCCAATCGACCAACTTCAAACAATAAACGTGTCGCAAACACAACCACAACGTAACTTTCGTCAATATTATGCCATTGCATCTCATAGATCTCGCCCAACACAGATAATGGCAGTTGGGAAGAAACTAATTTTCGCCCTTCCTTCCGAAACGGGCACCCTTATTGCTTTTAAGCCGCCCCTCTTCTCTTTATAAAACGCATTTAGAAGTTTGGCCTTTGTGATCATTTATGGCCAATTCTTCCGTTCAAGTAATCAACAACAATCACTTCCGCAATGCTCTTGCTGGTTTTCTGGATCATGAAACTCTTTCTTTTTAGTTCTGAGTAGTTTATTCCATCCTCAGTAGCTAGAACTACTTCCAGCGGCTACTCACCCAGCACGTCGAAGTAGTTACTACTGTCATTGAATTGATCTCAGCATGAAATCTTTGACTACGGTTGATCAAAGATGTAAACTCACTAATGAAACGACATTTTCTTAACCCTGTCCTATCATATATAGTGCTGCGAAAACTACGTACATGAAAAAGTATATAGAGTTAATCTGTCTTTAAGAAGTACAATGTAGATGAAAGGAACCGACCGATGGAAGGACGAAGAGCGATGCCGCCAAAGAATGTTCTCGGCGATACCCGTCTGGACCTGGGCTTGTCTCGACCGTTTCTTTTGATCATGCCGCTCGTCTTTAAAAGCGGCCCAGCTCGCTCCGACAGTTAGTTATTCTCAGTACTCTTCAAGTGAATAACAGTGCGTTCTGTGCAGCTTTAGAGAGCAGTCAATTTTACTTGCAGTTTCATAAAGTGTTTTCTGTAAAGAACAGTGTAATGTCGTGATAATGTATATAGTACCGTGTTCTTTGTGAAGATCAGTGCATTGCCATCTTTTTGTGAACTGCAGTGATCGTGGGTTGCAATAAGACTGGTCGTGCCAGTCCTACGTATCAGTGCCTACTGCGCGTAATAGTTAAGAATAATTTACCAAGTGTTTTATGCATTGTCAAATAAATTGTGCAGTGATAAAAAATCTAAAGCTTCTTTGTTTAACCCGTAACCACAGACGTGAATTTGTGTTACTTAACCACAGACATGGAGTCAAACTGACTCCATGTATTTCCTTTGTCATTTACACCTTTATATCGCAACTTTTATTCATTTGTTTATTTATATTATGTATAATTATAGGGATATGAACAATTAGGGGTGGAAATTACCACATTTAGTAAATCAGAATTTTATTTAAGGCCAAAGAATTCATAAAACATAATACCTTTTCAGTGAGTTATCAGATTAAACTGTTCTCAAAGATTTACTTAAATTATTGACTTATCCATTTCATAAAAGTAATGAACAATGTTTTCCACTATAATTTCAGATACAGATAATGTAAAATATAACTCTCTTACAAAATAAAACTGCCCTACTTCAAACACAATTGTTGCACCCAACTAATGAGCACTGTCACATACTGGACGATTACAACGTCTGCATAATGTGCTGGGTTTTCTTTTCCGTTTTTAGGGCATATACAGAAATATTTTCTAGTTTCCCGGTTGCCTCCACCGGATACTGTTTGCTCCTCTTCTTTACCAAGAACCTTCCTGATTGATGTTCTCACTTCGTGGCCAAGTCGAGGATTATCTAATCTTCTCCTTAGTAGAAACTAACAATTTCTGGCTTGTTACCTTCTTCATCTTGAGCTGGAGAAGAGTGCATAGATGACATAAGTAGTGCAGCTATGCCTTTCTTTGGTACATATGATATCAATGTCAACTCCTTTGAGAAACCATAAATACTACTTCCAACTTCTCTTCTCTTTTGGCGTAAAAATTCTGGTTTTACTGCCCAACGTATGTCAATTTCTTTTCCTTCAGGATGTTCACCAGTTCAACTAACGAGAACCAATTATCTGCAGTTATATTCATATTTGAGCCATAAATAGGAGAAGTCAACCTCAGCACTGATTGTGTTTGTTTCTGTAGCATCCTTTCCTGTTCTGACAGTAAGATTAGAAGGTATAAAGAACTCTTGTTGCATTTATATACATAAAACCTTTCCCAAGTATATAATTTGGAGGAAGAAGCTTACCAATTTTGTCTCTCACTAACACAGATGTAGAGTCAAGCTGACTCCGTTATGCGCATCACTGAATTCAGAAACAAATAAGTGACAAAGAAACAGATGTGTAGCCTCGACAGTGCACGTGCAGACTGAGGAAAGACTAGTTTGAAGGTACTGAAAGTACGGTGCGGTTTACGGAAGTACAACAATGTGAAACTAACGAGAATCTAACAATGCGGAGCCAATCTGACTCCCGTCTGTTGTTACGGGTTAATTCTGCAGTCCAAAAGAACTCTAATAGACAACGTGGGTAAGATTGATGGTCATTTGAAGAAGGTTTTCAAAAATCGTGACCTGAGTACATCCTCAATACCTGAATATCACATAAGGGGAATTTGCTGATCCGAAACACATGAACTTTGTGGGCGTTGAGAAAAGAAATATATTTTTCCGAAAATATGGCAAAACTTTATTTTTCAGTGGCATAACCTCCTGTTGACTGATAAACAAATATATATAGTGCTCTAGTTTTTCATGTTTTGTTTGATAATTACCAAACACGACATTTAATTGTTTTAATTAAAATAAAAGACCAATTCTTTAATGGCTGAAATTGGACCAAAGGGGTGATTCTCACCAAAGAGGTGAGATGAGATAATCAGCGTGAGATACCAACTCGAGGAAAATCTGTGAAATTTACACAGCTCTCTTCCTTTTGCCCAGGTATACATAAACTCCCAACTATGCAGTTTTTCGTTCCATGGGTAATTTTTGAAGACGATTCGTAATAAATGTGGTTGTATATTTAACAACCTACGAGTTTACGAAAGAATTTTTTTCAAAGGGTAATAAGCCATGTTTTTTTTTTTTCAATTATTTGTTTTGGTCTGCACTTAAACATATATAAAAAAAGTCTTGTAGAGAAGGCAATTTATTTTGTGCGAAAAGAAATAGTGTCTAGTGACGTAGACATCGTAACAAGTCCTTGGTTTATTCGGGTTTCGGTTTGAGCTCTGCGTTCCGTAATGAGACAAAAAGATTCCATGGAGTAGGCGGGAGGAGTTAAAGAAAAGGGCACTCCAATTTGGATCGGTGTTTTATTTCAGAGTCGGAATCAATGCTCGCCAACCAACATAACTTCGCCCTCTCTCTCTCTCTCTCTCTCTCTCTCTCTCTCTCTCTCTCTCTCTCTCTCTCTCTCTCTCTCTCTCTCTCTCTCTCTCGCTCCCTCTCTCTCCCTCTCTCCCTGTCTCACTCTCTCTCTCGCTCCCTCTCTCTCCTTCTCTCTCTCTCGCTCCCTCTCTCTCCCTCTCTCTCTCACTCTCTCTCTCTCTCTCTCTCTCTCTCTCTCTCTCTCTCTCTCTCTCTCTCTCTCTCTCTCTCTCTCTCTCTCTCTCTCTCTCTCTCTCTCTCTCTCTCTCTCTCTCTCTCTCCCCCTTTCCCCACCCTCTCCCCCTCCCCTTGCACCCTCTCTCCCCCTCTATTGCGCCCTAAGCCCTGCCGATATTTCGGAGCGATATCAATGGCCCCAACCCCTGTCCCCAGACATCAATCTCTCAGCATCCCCGGCTGTCAAGTCCCGTACGAACGCACTCTCCTTCCCTGTCACTCTCAACAACTGTCTACCACAAGTCTTTCCACACTCGATGTTAAATAACGACCTAACTGACAACCTTGATCAGTCATTAACCTTAAAAACACCTGTTAATCTCCAAAGGACGTCTGAAAATCATCTCTCTACCATTTGATCTGTCTAAATAATAACATTCCATAATACTTTTGATATAAGTCACTACTGGCATGCATTAACCAGGAGATATCACTAAAATGAAACGAGACGTGAGAACATCAATGAAGGTTTATTCGTCGTGATGTCATATCACTATGAATGATCTTAATGTAATAAATACAATACTTTTGAATAAACAATACAATACAAAAATAAAAAAAATAAATGTTAATGTTAAATTAAAGTATTTTTTAACGCCCACTTTTTGCAAATATGGCTAATTAGGATGGTTATCTACAGGTTACTACCCTTTTCTAGCCAGGGTGGGAATAAGGATTTTATTTAATGAATTCCGTCACTAAATAAATTCTTATTGCCCAGGGTGGGAATCGAACTCGCCTCTCTAGGTTTACCATGTTAATATTATTTCAAATCGCAGCTGGGCAATAGTTATTTATTTAGTGAAGAACTCATTAAGGTGAGTTGCTAAACGTAAATTTGCTAAAAATTATACAATGTCAACAAAAGTAAAAGTTATAAATAAACATTTTATTAGTGAACATAACACATAATTCATTTAATTACAATCAGAAAGAGCTGTGAACACAACAACTCAGAGAAAAGTCTTTCACGGGGGCTGCGTTAACTAAGCCGATTTCCCACGTACATCACATATTTGCATTTATCTCAAAACTTAAACGTGGAATCAGAACCATATTTGGTCTTTATGCTTCAAAGAAAGTGTTACATGGGATAACAGCTGTTTGTTAATAAGACATGACTTGGAGTGGGGGTTTACTGAAGGCCGAAAAGATGGAAATATCTCAGTTAATATTGATGCTAGAGAATAATGATAAATAACAACATTTCTAGAACATTACATTTGCAATACAATTGGTTTTATACAATTTTTTGATCCGACGCACGATAGAGATGGAGATATTAGTAATTTTCGAAATTCTCCTCCTTTAACCTCCCAATTCTCCTAATCCTATATCAGCTGTTAACTAACTTGATCTTTTTTTTTCATATAAATCGATTATATATCAAGTTTGGTAACGATAAGAAAAACTTGCGATCGCTAGAGCTGTAACAGACTAAATATATATATATATATATATATATATATATATATATATATATATATATATATATATATATATAATACTATTTTTAACGGACCTTATTTTTGTTATCTCCTACGAAGGATCGATGGAAATTTGAAGGAAAATGTCGAAAATCACCTCAATAGCTCATTTTCCTTTAGGGAAATGTGCTAAAAAAAAGAAATTGCTAATGAACATAGTTGGTGAATGATAATAGGATATGAATGGAAGAAAAAGATACTTTTCCTAATGTTTGTCGTAATGTCTTCATTTAGAATAACTGTTGTCAATTTGCATAAACATGCATTCGTGTGCCAATTAATGCATACAATTTGAAATGTGATGGTACTTCATTTCCAGAGGAAAATACTTATTTCTCTAATTAAAGTTAGAGGAAATTAAAATTATTGTTCCTTTAATTAAAACCTTTTAATTTATAGTAATGTCTAATACATTAATTAAAAAAATAACTTTTGACGACTTATAAAACTAAATTAAAACTAATCCAAGAATGACAACAGGACTGACAAACTGAGACAAATTAAAACTACATTTAAGGCATGGGGTAATAAATATGAAGTATTTACACGGAAAGACGAAGTAGTCCTTGCGAGAATACGAATAGATCATTGTCTTCTAACCCAGGGTTACCTATTTGAAAAGAAAAGAATGCCTAACTGCAATGTGTGTAATGCCCCGCTTACAATAAAACACATACTAGCAGACTGAAAAAGACGTGACCATCTAAAACTCGCTCATGACTTACTGAAAGTAGCCCACACATTCCCATAATACTCTGACATTTACAATACATGAACATGTGCTCAAGAATTTAAAAGTATTACATGTTAAAATTTTTTTGAAAATTAATTTTTTTATCTCCAGAAAAATGTTTGACTATGTGTGAGCGTGTGTGTATGTGCGACAGAGAAAGTGTAAACATATGATTGTGAATGTTAAAGATATTAGAATATTTAATCATTTTATATTATTTATTATTTCATATAATTTATTTGTATACTAATTTTTATTTTTTATTTTTAGTTTCAGTTTTAACCACCGAAAATTGTTTTCGTAATTTTGTAAGTCATTATTGTTTTTAATGGAATTATCTTGTTTCTTTATTAGATAATTTTTGTATATCTCTTTTTTCTTTATTTTTTTTATTTCTTGTGTTGCTTTTTAATCGTTTTTTTTTTTGGCGCGTTCTTAATTTATTCTGTTCTAGTTGTATTCCTTAATTTTTTGTATTACAGTTTTCACTTTCTATTTTGTTTATTTTCATTGTTTTTTGATGAGCAATATCGCCTTGCAGCCTACGCTTCACAATAAATAAATAATAAATTAATAAAACTTAAAGAGGGTGTTTTATTTTAAATACTACTTTCTTTCGACGATCCTCATATCAGATCAATGTTGAATTTATAACAAAATTTCAAAGTTCCCGTTCTTTGTAAAAGCAACAAGATTTTCTTTGGAAGAGAACATATAGACTATGCATAGTTGTTGGGATTGATTACAATGGAAGAATATACCAGCAACTAATTTTGTTTGCCGGCAGACTTTGTTGGAAAGTTTCTAAACTCTCGGCCTGTAATTTGCTTTGTTTGATGGGCTAAGAGTTGACCTTCAGGACTTTGCCAGCGTTCATTAATCAACTCCAAAACAAATATTTATTTTCTGTCTAATCTAATTATATTAATTTGATTTAATTATATCTCTCTACTCTAGAAACTCGTATGAAACACTGTAGAGTCTCATATACTTCATTACGCTAATCCATTAGATCAACTGTATGATTTCCGCTGAATACAAGCTTCGTGGGTCTTGTTGAAAAGCATCGCATCATAATTATAATATTATCCTTAAACTTCTATAAAGAAAAAAAGTCCGTCACGCAGGGGCTACGTAAACTGAGCAGATTTCCCTCGTGAAGTTTAGTAATAGATAAATCTACATACTGGTAACACAACAATTCCGTGAATAAAAACAAACGGAAATAAGAAATGTTTCATCTAATTTCAATAACCTGCCGACAGGAAGCGTTAGGTTAGAAACGTTAACAAACGGGTCTGCCCGCCTCACACCGGAAAGAAAAACTATTACTGAAATATATCAGAATATAACATATTAATTTAGAACTATTTACTATATATAGTACTGTAATCAAAAATGAGTCAGAATAATTATTACCCCAAACAATCAAATTTTAGTAGTCCAAAACCTTAAGACGACGGGTGGGGGTCACCAGGACATATTTGCATGTATCTCGTATAATAAAGGTCTCTTGAATACAATTTTTGGTATTTAAACTTCGAATAAAGTGATTTATTATGTAGCAGAGTATTGTTTATGTAACATGAGTAGAAGTGGCGGTTTTCTGAAGGATGCATGGCTGAAAACTGAAAAGATGCAAATATTTCGGTTAATATTCAAGATAGTGAATTAATGTATATAACAATAGTTATAGTACATTTAATTTGCAATAAGATTGGTTTTATACAATTTTTCGATCCGACCTATGGTAACGAAGATATTTCGAATTTTCAAAACTCCTCTCCTCTAAACCCCCCTTCCCCTGGCCCGATTTCAGCCGTTAAAGAACTTGATCTTTCTTTTTACATAAAACGACTAAATATCGAGTTTGGTAACGATTAAACAATAATTGCGACCGCTAGAGCGGTAACAGACAAATATATATATATATATATATATATATATATATATATATATATATATATATATATATACAGTTTTGAACGGACCTCATTTTCGTCATCTCCTGGGTAGGATCGATGGACATTTGAAGAAAAATTTCGAAAATCGCGTCCTGAGTACAACCTTAAGGGAAATCTCCTAAAAAAGTTGTTGATGTTGGTAAACATTTCTTTCCTCGAGCATACAATCAGAACAATCAGCTGTTGTCAGATGTAGTACCCAAGATGAAAAATTGTCTCAAATGTCTATCCATCCTACCTAGTAGCTGACGAAAATGAGGTACGTTCCGGTGAAATTAATGGATTAAAATATGCTCTATATTTTCGGTGTTGGATAAGAAATTGTTACATAATGAATTTTCAGGGAAGGCGTAGCCATTATAAACTTGGCAACCTTGAGGCATTGGTTCGATTGCCGTGTGGGCAATAAGAATTTATATAATGACAACTCATTCTTGATAGAAAAATGGCAACCAGTAGAAAACACCCTCAAGATTTACCTCAGTGGCAGGAAGTCGATGGTAACCAATAAGAATCAAAATAACCAATCTCCATTGAAATTCAATGTTTCAGAATGATTATTTCTATACTTTCTATCTAATTCGAATATTAACCGATATATTCGTACTTACTATTCACCAGATTTTAGTTACGACCCTCTTCTAGACTTATGTAATCTGATCAAAGTGCGAAAAATTCACCATTGTTTTAGCAGATTTCCCTTACGGGAAATCACCAATTGAGTTCGTACTCATGAGGGTTAGTTCGGCTCTGGTCGAATCTTCTAATCTTTCTTGACATTTCAGCTTTTATTTTGTGAGATTTATGCAAATACGTTCTGTTCATCCGCTCCCCCCCCCTTCTTTAGTTCTTGGACATATTATTCTGATTCATTATTAATTGCAGCGCTAGATATAGTAAATAGTTTACAATAAAGTTATTGTTTTATATTCAGATGTTTATCAGTATTTTTTTTTCTTTCCGGCGAAGAATAAGTAAACCAGTTTGTTTACAATTCAGAAGCCGGATCCGTTGGGAGTTTATTAAAATTAACTGAAAGATTTCTCATTACCGTTTGTATTTAATCTCAGTGTTATTGTGATACCAGTATGCAGATTTCTCTATTGTAAAACTTCACATGCGAAATCTGCTTAGTTTACGCAGCCCCTGCGTGACGGACTTTTTTTTAATTATAAAACTGTGGCTAATGTAGAGACAAACATAATACCGAATCATTGAATATCGCCTCAAAAAAAATTATTCTTTCATCAATAGGTATATAAGTTCTAAGAAAAAAAAAATGAAATTTTAGAAAGGGGTCATTTCAGCCCTTTCTTGCTTAGATTTATTTTCGTACAGTACAGTAGCTAGGAAGAGATTGCCGTGAGTAAATCTATTAGAGATGCTTCTTTACGAGCTTGGTTTACTGCCAGCAATTAGATCTACTGGGGTTTATAACCTTCTCACTTTCAGCTTAGGCCATCTACATTCCAGCTACAAAGAAATGTATTGTGGAGTGTTCGCAGTGAGGCGTTATTGCGCAGCAAAAAAAAAATAAGAGATTATTTATATCTCTAAGATATGGAATAGAGTAACAGAGAATAAAACTAATATTAGAACAGGGCAAACTACAAACGCAAAATGTAACGAAAGAGAAAAAACAAAGAATCAACAAAAAAAAAAAACGAAAACAAAATATTAAGTTCGTAAAAAAAAAATATTTCTTCTAATGAAACCAGTTAATTAAAAACTATAATTACTAATAAATTAAGAAGATAATTATGTATGTCCAGTTGTTAAAATTAGAACTAAAAACAAATAAATAAAAATTCGCATGCACATAAATAAAATGCTTATATTAAAGGTTCTAATATCTTGAACATTCACAATCATATGCTCTCTCTTTCTCTATCACATACCCATTTACACAAACGCATGCAAACATAAACAGAAACACACACACACACACACACACACACACATATATATATATATACACACATATATATATATATATATATATATATAGAAACAGAAATTTGGGCTGGATTTGAAAACTTTTATCGTAAAATGAAATATAAATTTAAAATTGTAATACTTTTAAATTTGTGAGTAAAACCTATTAAAAGTTGGAGTTTTAAGGGAATTTGTGGACTAGCTTCTGAAAGCAAGTCTTGTAAGTCATGTGGAAACAACTCTGAACATACCATTAACTTTTACAGTTTTCAATTATTTCTCTTCGCCACTGAGTCTAATGTATTTTATGTTTATCAACTCAACTGAACCGATATCTGCATTTAAAATGTGTCTATATATTTTCCAATGAAACTCTATTATTAATATAATATGAATATTTTTATAGAATATATATATATATATATATATATATATATATAGTTTTGAACGGTCTTCATTTTCGTCGTCCGGGTAGGATCGATGGATATTTGAAGACATTTTTCAAAAATCGCGTCATGATAACAACCTCTCTTAAGGGAAATCTACTTAAAGTCCGTACCACAGTACAGTAAAGAAGTTTATACTTAAATAAAGAACTTTTATCTATTTATCTATATATTTATTTATTTATCAATCTATCTCTCTCTCTCTCTCTCTCTCTCTATATATATATATATATATGTATATATATTTATATATATATATATATATATATATCTATAGTTTTATACGGACCTCATTTTCGTCATCTCTTACGTAGGATCGATGGACATTTGAAGACTTTTTCGTGAGTACAACCTCTGTGAGTGGAAGTCTACTAAAATGACTCTGTCCGAAGAGCTTATCTTTGGCGGGTGAAGCAGGTCTTATGTTTACAACAGGGCTCAAAGGAGGCGTCCTGGAGATATCGCTCAGACGGAGATAAGACACTCCTCTCGCATTCAGGGGCTTATCTCGCAGCCAGTTTTACTGCCCGGGGGCCGAAGGGTGTTTTTCACAGCTCGTCCCACGAGGATAGTTACCAAAGGCGTGTGGGAAAACTCACGGACGTAGCCAATGATGTAACTATGTGGGACGCATTCCGAGAAATTTATTATCAATGGAAGAGTAAGCTGCTTTTGTGATTTAGAAAAAGAAATTCTGAAACGTAATACCACAGGAACTTCAGATACCTGTAAGGCTTTGAAATCAGAACTCTTCTAACAGAGAACTTTTTTTTATCTCTGAACTATTTATTGAATATTCAGGTCACATTCACATTCACGGGGAAATCGACTATTGAGGTCCTACTCATGACACGATTTTTGAAAAATTTCTTCAAATGTCCATCCTACCCAGGAGTGACGAAAATAAGGTTCTTTCGAAACTACATATATACTGCTTAAAAATGAATAGGGATATTGGTTAATTTTTCTTATCCTATTAATTTTAATTAAATCAATCTTAAATAAATTACTTTTTTATGAGGGGAAAAAGACAATAATTTATAATAAATATTAATGATGTTTATAATTTAAAAAAAATGCTAGGCCCCATAAATACCACAAAACAGCCCAATATCCCTATTCATTTTTGAGCAGTTTATAATATTAATTACTAACTGACAAATTAATAAATGTCAACATAAAGGGTATATAACTTTGAAAGGACAACATCTAAAATTATTTATTCCTGACATTAGAGAGTATTTAGAACAAAAACTAACATCAACCGACTATTACTTGACACAATTATTAATAGGACATAGAAAAACTTACTCTTACTTTAATCGTTTTTTCGTTAGACATCAACCACATTGTTACTGCACCTTTATTGTTGAACAGACTTACAGACACTTTCTCTACGCCAGTAGACAACTAACGGACCAAAGAAAGAATTTAAAACGAAAATAAAACAACGCCGAAAAGATAATTGGTCTATTGAGGGAAAGCATCTATTTTATAAATACAATTCATACATTAAAAATATTCTAAAGAAATATATAACTCCATGAATTATTTGAAATTCCACTAATCATAAATTGACATACTACCTACATTTATTTTGTATTGTAAATAATTTAATTTTTTTTCATTACATTAAAAAAAAATGTTATTGTGAAACAAGCACATGTTATGTACAAATGGATGTACGGGAGATGTGGAAAATAAACTCCCTTCCTGTAGGATTACTTCAGGAAGGACATAATTATGCACTTCTAGAGGTCGCGTTTTTGGTTTTATCATTGCCAAACTCCATATTTGAACGTTTTATTAAAGCTCAAGTTCGCTAATGGCTGAAATCCGACAAGTGGAAGGGGGGGGGGTTTAGTGGAGGAGATTTCAAAAATTCTTAACATCTCCGTTAATAATCATAAGATCGAAAAATTGTACCAAACAACCTTATTGCACATGTAATGTTCTATAAATGTTGTTGTGTAAATTTTCTTCACTATCTTGATTATTAATCGGGATATTGGCATTTTTTAATTTTTGGCCTTTTCTAAACCCGCACTCCTACTCACGTCATATTAACAATAAGCTGTTTCATTATGCACCAGTTGATTTGAAGTCTGAATACCAAAAATTGTTCTCTACCAGCAATTACGTTTTGAGATAAGTGGAAATACGTGACGCACGTGAGATATCTGCTTTGTTAACACAGTCCTTGCTTGACAGATTTTTTTAATTTATGCACGAAACAAGCAACTAGATTATTTGACCATCAGGACATATTCAAAACAATTAAAACAATTGGGACATTATTAGGAACGTTTATTATATTTATAAAATAATACATCGAAACTAATTTTTAAGTTTATTTTTGTTCCTTGATGGTGGATTTCGAAAATTTTCTTCAAATGCCCATCGATCCTACCCAGGAGATAACGAAAATGAGGTACGTGTATATATACGACAAACTATGTATATATTTAGGAAATTCAGGCACCAGGAAAATATTATATCGAAAAAAAAACGTCCTTCCTGTAGAGTTACATAAGGAAGGAAATAAATAAAACAAAACTAAACACACACACACCTATATATATAATATAATAACAATAAAACATATATATTTTGATATATTTGTGTGTGTATGGGTGTAAGTGAGATATATATCGTATTGCAATATATATATATATATGAAATAAATAATAATATATTGTAATAATCATAATATTTTTATTCACCTCTTTGTTATTTATCCATTATTCATAATATATCTTCTCTTTAGATTATCTCACAATTATGATTATGGAAACTGTGGTGTTGGAAGTGAAGAATACTCTACAGTTATGAAGGCAGTTATTCTCCATTGAGTGTTATTTATCTTTTATTATTATTTTTAAGTTTGGGATATTTCTTTGTGGAACTGCTAAATCCACCATGTTTCCCGTGAATAAAATAAATATCACGCAGGCATAACCATCACAATATTCAATTGGCCTCTATATATCGGATGCGAGTGAAAAAAAACCAAACAATAATAAACGGGATAAAACAATAACAATGGGCTCAGTAAAAAAACATCCAATCCTTCACTTTTAATTTAAACTGAATTATACGCTCGATAAATTGAATGATCGCCAGCCATTGTTTTGTACTTGGATTCATCCCACAGACCACCTATATCAATATATATGAAAGCAAAGATTCAAATAATTTGCTATTATTGTTACAAGCTACACTTTGCATTAATTGTTGCTGAGCTTTGTTAAAAAAAACATGCAATGAATAGGCATCAACTGATATTATTTCTAAAATATATTTTTTACTAGTAGACGACCTTGCCAAGTCAGCTACTCAAAAAATAACTCACGACAACACATACTGTACATATCATGATATTCAAACCCAAGCAAAACATATGATACTCAACTTATGGCAGAAAACTTGGTTTACCACAACTGATAACAAATTTCGAGAACTGAAACATACACTTGGTGAATGGCCTTCCTCAAAAAGGCTAATTAGAAGAGAAGAAGTAGTTTTAACGAGGTTGAGAATTGGCCATTCACGACTAACTCACACTTACCTACTTACTGGAGAAGACGAACCCTACTGCCAACACTGTAACTGTAGACTTACTATAAAACATATACTTACTGACTGCTATTTAAAGACTCACATAGACCTACCATACACTTTGACTGAATTACTACATGATTGTAGCCCGTACATAGACCGCGTATTACAATACTTGAAACAAAACAACATTTTCAAAAAATTATAATGTAGGGCAATACTGAAAATATTTGCAGAAATGAGCATACTTACGTAAATATAATAATTATATGTTATAGGTTAAATATGTTATATGTTAAATATGTTATATGTTAAATATGTTATATGTTAAATATGTTATATGTTAAATATGTTATATGTTAAATATGTTATATGTTAAATATGTTATATGTTAAATATGTTATATGTTAAATATGTTATATGTTAAATATATTATATGTTAAATATGTTATATGTTAAATATTTTATATGTTAAATATGTTATATGTTAAATAGGTTATATGTTAAATATGTTAATTATTATGCTGTATATTAAATAACTGATTCGTCGCTAAATCGCCCCTGTTGCGAAATGCGATTAATGTATGAATAATAATAATATACATTTTGCTTCTAGGACAGAAATAGTTTAATAAATGTAGTCTTCGTATATAATAGGACATTGTCGATTTTGTTTTAGCATATTTCCCTTGAGGGAAATCAGCTATTGAGGTCGTACTCATGACGCGATTTCCGAAATTTTTCCTCAAATGTCCATCGATCCTATCCAGGAAGATGACGTAAATGAGATCAACCACCTCCGCAATATCAAAAGCACAATTAAGGAGTGGCCATCGAGCCATAGGAGTACTAGACGGGAGGAAGGAGTTCTTGCCAGACTCAGGATCGCCACACATACCTGACACATAGACACTTAATGAAAATGACAGACAACCCTATATGCAAATATTGCAATAAACACCTTACGATAAAACGCATACTGATACCAAGCCTTCACATACCCTACGATATGACAGAACTACTGACAGCGGCCAATATACTCCACAAATACTAACATAACTAAAACATATAAAAATTTACAAATTTATATAGTGTAAAATAGAGTAGGTATAGAGCATACTTAAAAAGATTTAAAACGGATAACTTCTATTATATCCATTTAAAGAAAGATCGGATATGAGAAACACTCAGATATTTAAGAAATGTTTTCGATACTACATAAATAAAGTACAACCAAGGTGTACATGAAGGAATAAATTTATTACTATAACTACCCCCTAAACAGAGATCTTGCCAATCGCCATCAATGTGTGGCATAAACCAAATAAATATAAAAAAAATCTTGAGTCTTTTTATATCTGGTTTAATGTCTGCTATTTATCTTAATAGGGACCATAATCTGCAGAGCGGAATGTTTTATTTCGGCATTGCGTAGTTCCTAGACAATAATATCATTTGAACGATGAAGCTTAGATTTATAACCTAAATTTTAGGGAATTCTAGAAAACCCGCCAATTGCACCGATCCTAAGCGAAGGACTTTTATGCTACTTGAGTTGTTAGTAGCGGATTATATACAAGTAACCTGAATTTTGGTCAGAAATAATATCCAAGAACCCACGCACAGTGGTGCGAAGCCGGCAAAAACCTATTTCAGCAAAAGTTGAAATTTAGTTTTGAGAATTTGATTTCTTTATAGTTTAGTGGTTGTACCTTTGTGTTTGGGTGGCCTTTTTAATTAATATAATTTCAATTGCCAATAGAATAACATTTAAATCGAGATTCATGATTTCACAAAATAATCTAACTTCTAAGGAAAATTTAAAAGATAAATTCTGACCCTTAAGACTGTCTATTGACAAATTTCATTCTGGCAACGTTCATACTGCATGTTTCAAGTTTTTTGTTGGTTTCTAATTTGTTTTTAATCCGTTACGTATAAGCCCTTAAAACGAGTTCTAACAAAATAGAGACAAATTCCTAAATTTCTTTCTTCGTATAACGTTTCAAAAAAAGCTCCATAAAGCTCCAAGCTCTAACTTATATTTTTTTCAAGATTAAGCCTATGAGTAACTATTGTATAAATATCTCATCCACCTTCGTCCACTTTTGTGAGAAATTGAGGTTTAAAGAAAATTTACCAACAATAAATACCGGGCATTAGGCGCTCTGTTTATTCAGGATGTTTACTAAATGGAATTATATTATTTCTTGAGAATGAAGAAAATATAATTATTGATAAAGAATATATAATTTTTCAAAACTTTGATAGAATATTTCATCGTTTTTATGTCGTTGATGTCATCCTGATCGTTTCATTTTGATAGTGAATAGATGCCTATTCTTTTTCAATATTTTTATTTCGTAAAGGATTTTTATCCGTTCATTTGTTGTTGCATGTATTTTATAACTCTTTGGGCAGGATATGCTACTATGTAAATTGATTTGATTATGTATTATATATCTCTTTTATTATATTTATTAAAACTTAAATAAAATAATTTAATGATTTATTTATTTAATGAATTATGAATTTCAATAAATAAAATAATTGAATAAGAAAATGTAATTTAAATGTTCATACTGAAGGAAAAAAATTTTTATTTTTTCATTCGAAATAAATTTTTATGTAAATTTTACTAGGATTGATTTTAATTAATCAATTTCGTTATAATTTTAGCGATATCTGGAAATTTTTACATTATCCTTAACGAGTGGAGGTTTTGAAACGTATTCATGTTTAGTTCTTTGTTTAATTCTATTAGAAAACAACATTTTCAACAACGGCAAAATATATTATATATATTACAAAGCATTTTTTAAGGTTTTTGCCGCTTATTGTGGCTTTTGGACCAGTGTGCCACGACTTTCGTTTTGCCAGTTGTGGAATTTATAAATCGAACATCCCCTAAGTTATTTATTATGTGTGGCATGTTGCGAATCATTATTAAATTCGTTTTTTTTCCAACCCTTGAGGGAAGTATGAGTGGCCATTATGTTTGATAGGGGTGGCTTAATGGCTATGAACGCCGATTGGAGACGGGTAATGGATGCTTGAGCCAAGTTAAGGACACCTCAGCCCTATATAGGCACTTAGGCAAGTTCCCTTTGAGGGAAAAAGCACCTCTCTTCTTGGAAGTGAGGGAAAGAGAGATACTCCCACCTCATAATCATCGCAGCCCCCACCTCTCGAAATTCCTTTGACTTCCCTACTCTCTCTCTCTCATTGAAAATAATGTTTGGAGCAAAGTGTAAAACTCAGTTACCTAATGAGCAATTTTATGATGTAACCAAAGGCGTCTGACGTCAGTTTCATTTTCTTTTAAATTCCTAATTACTTCGCACCAGTGATAACAGAATATTTGTCAAAGTAAAGACGAACCAAAATTTAGACAATATTTGTCTTAGATTTAACAACAAAATTTGGTCTATCTAGCTCCTCTTTGAATTATTTTGGTTCTATACTTTTCTACCCATTAGTATACTGTTAGTATATTTCTACTCTGAGTCCTTCTGTTAACACTAAGGTGAAAAGGTTAGGAATCCGTAACTTAAAAGACGCCATCTTCGTTACATTGTTAGTTATAACATTTAACTTAAAATGAAAGTAAGTAATCGAAACCGAAATGGAGAAAATATAGTAGTCATGTTTAACTGCATACGAAAATGAAATAGAAATTCGCCAATAGTTTGTATACCACTTTAACTGAGGTGAAACAATATTTATTTTATTTTATTATTTGGTTTGTGCCCCACAGTGATGGTGATTGGCATAATTCGAAGAAAAAAAAAAAGAAAAAAAAAATTAGGAAGGTTCGGAGCGCCCCAGTGTCATGAAATCACAATTAGTCTACAACCAACTGAGCTATAAATATAACTTTGAAATACTGAAAAAAATATAATCAAAATGAAAATTTGTTATAGGTGAAATATTAATGAACTGCATGTTTTATTTAATTATTAATTATTAAATTATCCATCAGATCGTAAAAAAATATCAAAGACAAATAGGTATTTTTAGTGAGGGGTCATCATTTAAATTATACTAAATTATTTACATTTAAATAGATTTAAGCCTATATGTCTCTATTTCTTTTACCACAGACGTAATGTAAGAAACGCTGCTAAAAACATTGTTTGAAATTGGACGAAAATAATAATTTCAGTAAATAACAATGGATCTGTAGTCATGTTTACACTGAAAACAGACAGATAATCAGCTGTTTCTACGGCTGACAAGTAATGAATGGAAATAAACTGTCGTATTTATATATACGACTACTATCATATATACTACTATTGGTCTTTAAGTGTTTAAAATTTATCAAAATTGAAATAATTTAATATTTATTTATTCATTTTTTGAAGCTTTGCGGCTTTGGCGAAGTTGCTCTAAAGAAAAGCTTCGTAATTTAAAAATCAGAACAAAACTCAAATGAAAACAAAACAATATAAAAAAAATTAACAAAATTAAACAAAACAGAAATGGAACAAAAAAACACAAAAGGAAAAAAAGCAGATGAGGAACACAAAACGTAAAAGGAACACAAAAAACAAATAGAACACAGAACACAAATGAACGCAAAACATAGAAGGATCACAAAACAGAGAGAAAACACGAAAAACGGAGATCAAATCAAAACAGAAATGGGAAAGAAATAGAAACGCAACACAAAAGAGAAACTGGAAAGCAAAAAATAAATAGAACACAAAAGGCGAAATTATAAACAAAACTGAATGAAACACAAAAACGACACTGGAACTGAAAAACGGAAATGGAACTCAATAAAAAAATGGAACTCAAAAACCTAGAATGGAAATCAAAAACCAAAAATGAAACACACCATAGAACGAAATAAATAATCATGGTAACAATCAAAAACAAAATTCAAATAATTTAATAGAAATATTACGAAAGGACTACTGACAATAATTGAGAATATTAATTAGACGTAAGACAATTACAAATACTGAGTATCATAATTAAAAAAAAAAACAAAGCTAGAATTGAGATTCAAAAACATAAAACCAATCATGGATGATAATCAAGTGTATCCAATAGAATATTTACAAAATCAGCAAATAACCAATGAAAGAGATGCAGATTCTCAAACAAAGCAAATCGAAGATAATTCACTATGTACCTATTGTAAATATCCATCTTTTAAACTCCAACATTTATTGATTGATTATCATGGATGGTTTAGGTATTGGCTGAATAGGTACTCAATCCCTCAAATAGAGGTGACTATATATTTAGTGATAACAGTTTCGGACACCGTTGGTATCCTTCTTCAGAGCTACAATGAACGAGAACAACAAGTGTAATATAGTGAAACAATAACAGAATTGTTTTAAAGACGCACTCTAAATTATCACGTTTTTTTCATAATTTACATATTTTTTTTTATTTAAGCTGAATTACTTATATAATAATGTATATTGGACAATGTAGAAAGAAAAAATAAAATAAAAACCTATAATTAAACTAATTGAGTACTCACAAGTGGGACTTGGTGTTATTGGCTTCATTTCCATGGTGGATTTCAGTTCAAACGTTTTGAAAGCGTTCAACTGCGGGCCTCTCGTTGCTCTGTGGATGTTGTTTATAGCTGAAGTCATTGCTTTATTATAAATCCGAACCTGCGATAAAAAAAAATTGATAAGTAATTAATAAATATATTTCATGTTTAAAAGATTGATATATATATATATATATATATATATATATATATATATATATATATATGTGCGTGTGTGTGTGTGTGTGTGTGTGTGCGTGCGTGTGTGTGTGTGCGTGTGTGCGTGCGCATTTGTTCGTTCTTCACAGCTTAATGGCAAGGTTCGCCAACACCCTTTCCAATAATTCAGGAAGAACATATAAGAATATTGAGTCCAGAATAAGAATTTTTCAGGGGGTTTAGAGGGGGAATTTCGAAATATCTCCGTTGCTCTACGTCGAATCGAAAAATTGAATAAAATCAATCTTATTGAAAATTAAATTTTCTATAAATATTGTTATATACATTTATTCTCTATCTTGAATATTAACCGAGATATTTGCATTTTTATTAAGTGTGTGGGACATGTGATCGGGTATCGTTCGTATTACTTCGGCCGGTTGAAGCTTCTTCTAACTTATCTTGTCGTTTCAGCTTTTACTCTGTGAGATTTATGTAACTACGTTCTGTTCAGCCCCCCCCCCCCTTCTTTAGTTCTTGGACTACTACAATTTGAGTTATTAAAATATAAATTATTTTGATTCATTATAAATTGCAGTACTAGATATAGTAAATAGGTTAGAATAAACGTATTGTTTTATATTCAGATGTTTATGAGTAATTGCTTTTCATTCCGGTGAAGAATATGGCTATCTATCTGTTCAGCTCTGAGTGGTTGGCAGACCTATGTGTTTGCAATTCGGAAGCCGTTTCCGTTGGGAGCTTATTAAAAATAACCGAAAGATTTATTCACTCATGGTGGAGTTGTGTTTCCAGTTTGCAGATTTCTATATTGTATAACTTCACATGGGAAATCTGCTTAGTTTACACAGACCCTGCGTGACGGACTTTTTATTAGATGGACGCGTGAGAATGGATAAAAATATTTAACAGAATTGGTGTTTCTTCATTAGGCACTAAACACTAACAAATTTTCGTTTAAATCGGTGGGGGAAAGGACGTGCATCCCATTCTAAGTGGCACAAACGAGGACGGTGAAGGTTTTGACTTCAATTTAAATTAAACCTAATGTATTTTTGTTTTATATTAAAATGTGAACACGTGCATGTTGTCTACTTATTTTCACAAAGGATACTATATTTTTATTTTTTTTTTAGATTTTATTTTATTGAGAATATTACAGTCTGCATTTAAATGCATTTGGTAATGTGCGATATGTACAATACAATAGTTCCTCCATCACTCTTGACAGTAGCTACACCCCTTCACCACAATGAGAGGAGCAGCCTCTCCCTGCCTGGCAAGGAAGTCAAGAGCTAAGGAGGAATGGCACTTGATAAGAAAATAGCCACTGCTATCACTTCACTTTACACTTCTATAGGAGATCTCTGGGCCATTGTCTCTTGAGGTGCCGTGGAGGGGAATGTGGATGAGTGGTACTGGAAAGGGCTAGGACTTCTGGATTAGGATGATTGGATAGCCTGTTGTGGAATTCTTTGAATCTTAAGGGAATTAGGTCCTTTACAAATGGGATATTAAGATCTTTATGGAGGGTGTGGTTTGTAACAGAATATGGAGCATCTACTATGGTGCGCAGGACTTTGGATTGGAAGGTCTGGATGCGTCTGAATGTTTTGCTGTACACAAATGAGAATATACACATAAAAGATAAGTACTTACATCGAACTTCCTGAAGGGCACTACGATGCCGACCTGTAGGACCTTCTTGATATTGGGATCCTGAGTAGGAGGCAAGGTGGGTGGCGGGGGTTGTAAGGTGGTCACTATCCTGGTGTATCCCTTCTCCTTGTTGACCCCTATCTTGACCCCAGTACCCCGCTGAGGGTTGCTCCCACCCAGGTAGGCTGGAGGTCTGGTTCCTATCCTGACTCCAGACTGGTTCCGTTGGATGCTCCAGGCAGCACAGGCCGCAGAAAGCAGCAACCACCACACTAGCTCCTTTAGCATCCTCAGATCATCGGCATACCTGCAAAACAAACAAATATATACTCATTGCTAAAGAATCTGGATCGTTTATTTTATTTTATATATACAGGGTGATTACTGAGAAACGCAAGTTTTTGACTTGCGTAGTATACAAGGAATGTGGCTTGGCGGCGACGGCCGTAAGTTATTACGCTGTGGAGGGGGGAGTGTGCAGTTTCAGTTGTAGCCGAGATGTGGAACCTTGAGCATCCATTTGCCATGTGACGGTTTTACGCAAATGGTGAATCAGTCACTCAGACTCTCCGAGACTTTCGTGTACATTCTAACATTGCACGGCATGGTGCTATCCCGAATCGTAACACGATATTGCGTTGGATACACAATGTTAACACAATTGGATCTTTGCTTAAGAAGAAACCTCCTGGAACGGCAAGGACAGTTGAAAGAGTAGCAAAATCTGTAGCAAGTTTCAAAGAATGCCTGCAACACTGAATCTAAGCAGAAGGCGACCACCTTAGAGATGCAATTTTTAAACGCTAAATTGCAAGTAATTTTATTCTAAAATTGCATATTGTGTACACATTTTTTCTAATCATAAATACATTTTTTTGCTCGGAATTGCCTGAGTACTCATTATTTGAAAATATGCGTTTCTTGGTAAACACCCTGTATATAAACTCATATTTTTTGAATTCATATGCATATATTTCATACCATATACAAATTAATACATTGCTTTAATTTTTATACACATACAAACAAACATATTTGTATACAAATTATTTTTGGTTTATTAATAGGTACTGACGTAAATCAGCAATTGAGGTCGTAATCATGACGTGATTTTCAAAATTTGTGTGTATATATATATATATATATATATATATATATATATATATTTGTGTGGATGTTTTCGACCAGGCTATATTATATATAGTGTTGTTGTTTCTTGGAGTCTTGGTCAATGTTGGTGAAAATAAAATTTAGTTTATGCTTATATTTTGAGAATATTTATTTTATTTTATTTAGGGTTGTAAAAATACAGGTACTACTTTATATATATTGCTCATTGTTATTAAACTAGAGTGTAACAGGCGGTGTTTATGTTGTTTCTACTTAAGAAAACCATAAATACTTAAAAACTATTGTACATTATGTATTACACTTGTGGTTATATTAGGAACACTGGTTGTTACCTTCCTTGGTCTGGTTTATTGTCTTTTGTTTGTTGAACTATATTATAAGTATTATACTACAGCTATTATATTACGTTACAACTATTGTTATGTGTTATTACAATTATTGTTATATTTTATGAAAGCTATTTTCAGAATATTGAATATTAACCGAGATATTTGCATTTTTCGCAGTTTTCAGCCTTCAGCAAACTCCCTCTTCTACTCTTGCCACATACACAATACTCTTTTATATAATAAACTACATTATTTGAAGCTTAAATACCAAATAGTGTTTTCAAGAGACCTTTTTTATACGAGATTCATACCCCCCTGCCTGTTGACCCCCCTCCCCCCCAAAATTAAGTTCTTAGACTAGTAAAATTTGAGTGATTGAGATAATAATTATTCTGAGGCATTATAAATTTCAGGGCCAGGATATAGTAAATAGTTTTCAATAAAATTAATATATTATATTCAGATATATTTCAGTAATTTTTTTACTTTTCAGTGAAGAATATTTCTATCTATCGGTTCAGCTCAGGTGGTTAATTAAATTGACTGAAATATTTCTCATTACTGTTTGTATTTATTCACATAATATTCATGGAGGTGTGTAACCAGTATGCAGATTTACCTATGTGACGGACTTTTCTTTTTCTGATTCACCGTATATATTTATGACAAGTTTTGCACCAAATGTATAGATTACTCCGTAAAATCATATAATTTTATAGAGTTAACCTAATCAATTCTTATACTAGACTATTTATTTCTAGTAGCAAGCTGGATCAAATTTGAGTTAAAATCTGTTGCTAGTAATGTAAACCAGACTATCAGTGTGTTATTGTATTGTGAATAATATTTGTTAGGGAATAGAGAAGGGTCTCTGTTTATATACAGCGGTTGTTTCCTCTACAGCGAGGTGTCTAGTTACTGTAAACAGTGTTAGCGTCACTGCCAGATCTAGTTTTAGCTATAATATATCTTAGTTTCTCGGAAACTAGACAGTCACGCCAACTGTAAATTTAACTCACCGATCTCTAGACTCTCCCCTCCATGTATTTACAAAAGGAAAGCTTAATTGGTTAATGGTAACAAGACGGGGGTTGTTTCATAAACCATTTATGTTCTTTGTAACACTGATTAGCGTTTCGTTTTGCATATTTCCTTTTAGGAAAATCAGCCTTCAGAAAAAGTTTTAAAATGTCTATGAATCTGATATGGAGATCAGGAAAATTATTTCCGAATAAATTCCTTTATATTGTTACACTAGCCAAGGTGGGTTCCAGCCGGGTGGCATCGCTCGGGAAATCATTTGAGGCTGAATGGTGATGGTATTTTTTTGGCAAGGCTTTACACACTATTTTGACATTTACCCATCCCAGTGTTTAGGGTTAATACCCGTTGTTGGCATTTGTTAATAATAAAATTAATTTTTTATCTAAGACTTCACTGTCCTCCATATTGTCATATTTCCCATCTTCGTGCATTATGCATAGATTTCAGTTATTAAAGACAAAATATTAACATAGATTTGAATTAATTTTTCCAGGTGAGGTACCTGGTAGTTCATGTTGTAAAGAATTGTTGAGCATATCAATATTTCTACGCAAATCACTTGCTCCACACATTGTTCCTGGAGAAATGTATAAAACAAAAGTTAATCTAAATAACAAAGTAAACAACTTTTATTATGTGCATGTTTGTCGAAAAACAAATAGACAATGAAATATCGCGAATTTTATTTCAGGCCTCCCTTATAACCCCCACTCCCGTTCTAAACTAAACATTTTAATATAGCTTATGCTCATGGATGAATTAATGCTAATTGACATACTGACTTTTGTTAAGTTCGGTTCAATCGATAGCGCCCAATAAAATAGTTTACTCCCGCTTTAGTTTTTAGTGTATATCTCGTTTATACTTTGTTATACGACAGAAATGAATATAACAAAAGTTATTTTAAATAACAAAATAAACAACGTGTGTCATGTGCTCCTGCCCGTCCCTAGAAATGTTACTATAGCTTGTTATAATAAAGGCGTTAGTGCTAATACGCATACCGAGTTTTTTTGTATTTTATATATTTTATTGTATACTTCGGTGTACGAAAAAAAAATATATATAACAAAAGTTACTACAGTTCGTCTCAGAAAATATTAATATAGCCTAAAGTCTAAGTTGGGTTAGTAGTAATATACATACCAAGTTTCATGAAATTCGGTTCAGCCGTTTATGCGTGAAAAGGTAACAAACAAACAAACAGACACCAAAGAAACAAAATGCAGTTATGGTGTTTATGACATGTGAAACGAAAAGTTATCGTGAAATTTCGCGAAAAAAATCAATGTACAGACAGAGGTTACAATTTTATATATATATATATATATATATATATATATATATATATATATATATATATATATATATATTATTTCCAAAATCAGTAATAATCGTTCTTTATAAGAGTTCTTTTAGATTGCAAATTAAACACACACAAGTCTCACAGTTGTTATCACTCCACAATCTATTTAACAATACACAATACACTTAGTGAATTATTCATACTACTACTCACAGTCTGCACTGATAGCTTCACTGTTCTTGTTATTACGCAGTCCAATAATTCACTCACGGTCACTGAAGTTCACAAAAGCAATACGCACACTGCACTGTCCTTCACTTCGCACTGTCTTTAACACGGCAATATACTGCTACTTACAGAGTCTCGGCACGACACTGTTCTTTACATAAAAACACTTCACCGCACTGCACTAAGGCACACTGTAGCACTGATGATCACTTGAAGACAGCTGAGATAAAACTGAAACTGTCGGGCGAATTGAACATACTTATATAGAGGAGCGGGAAAACATCGAAGGATGAGGCCGAGACTCTTCCAGAATGGACTGGTAGGGACTAGGACGGGCGCGACCATCTAGCGGCACCCTTTAATCTCCCCGCACTCCCCAAACACGTGAACATCTATATAAAATTCTTTCATGTATTTAATTTTCACAATATAAACGTACTAATTAAATGAATACATAAACATTGAAGACTACGGCGGAACCAACTCAAAATATTATATTCAGAATATAGAAATTTACTGTTAGCGTGTATTGTGATTCAGACAAGTGGAGTGCACGGCCTTCCCCCAACCGATTTTAATGTAAATTTTGTAGAGTTTAGTTAGTACTTAATGAAAAACAAATTCTTTTTAATAATATTTTTAAACAGTTTTATTTAACTTTACCCTGTTTATTATTTATTATTTTATTTTACAATTCATAAAGATATTTTCAATATTCTATCTTCAGACATAAAAATATTCTTTTAACAGTTCTATACGTTAGAACTATATTTTCAATGTGCTTGGCCTTGGATCACTGACGTATATTTCTCTCATAAAGTTAACAATTTTATTGCGGAGGACAATGGTGTGGAAGAATAGAATGAGTTTTAATGCTAGATAATATTCTGGGATTCTGTTTGATCAAATACGAGCAGATTTGAAGACACATAATAAACTTTTTAACTTGATGACAAATATATTCATCGGTGATCCAAGGCCAAACATAATGAAAATATAGCTCTAAGGTGTAAAACTGTAAAAGAATATGTATATGTCTAGAGCTAGAAAATTGCAAATAGCTTTATTAATTGTAAAATATAATAATAACAAATAAACGGGTAAGGTTAAATAAAACCGTTTAAAAATTTTATTAAAATATCTGCGTTATTATTGATAATTGTTATTTACTTATTTGTTCAATTAATAATATATTTCTTGTATAATATAAAATATTTCCTTTTACCAACTACATTTTTGACAGAAAGCGTTCGATCTTTTTTTAAATCTATGGGACAAGCTAACAATTAAATGTCAATAATTAAAAAGAAACATTTTGTTTATTTACTAATATTAAATAAACATCCTAGAAGCAATAAATGAAAAAAAAAATCTAGAAAAGAAAATAGTCACTCCCGGCAAGATTCGATCTCAAGATTTCCGGTTACAAAAAGAAATCACTACCAACTGAGCCAAGGGGGCTCCTCGATATACACGTCTTGGGAACTGTTCAAGATGTTCAGACAAATATTAACTTTTTTTTGTAGACAAACGCCTGAGAAGTGCGTTCTCTCGCTTTAACAGAATTGTTTTTTTATTAGGTACAAAATTTCTGTCTGTTGTCCTCTTGTGAGTGTAATCATAAAATAATTTTAGTATTTAAGTTATTCTAGTCGTGGTAGGTTCAAACAATGTAAAACACTCTAGATTACTGAAAATAACTTCGTATTTAATTTTTATCATCTATTACTTAAACGGAGTCATGTTGAATTTGCATATCGTATGGCATTGGAAGTCCTCGCGAATGAAACTATTTGATTCTGGTATATATTATCTTATTTCCACTTATATGTTGACGTTACTTAAAAACCAAGGGACTATAAATAATTGTTAGACGTTTGGTTATGTAATTTTGACAAATGAGAATATCCGTTTAAACTCAATTGATTGTTGTAAGTGTTATTTAGGTTGCAGGAATATGAATTGCTCTCTATACAATATGAATGATTTGAAGAATGCATTTAATTACTTAATAAAGCGTCCAGTACTTGAAGAATTCAGAAGAAAATTAATTGGATCTCCAAAATAAAGTCCCAACGATTATATTTTATTACTGAATAGTAAAGATTGACAGGGCATTGTATATATATTTGTGTGTCTCAAAAAGATACAGAAAATTGCTACCTGCAGAGTACAATCATGAAATATTATCTGCGTTTCCAATTTGTGAATGTATACATGTATAAAACCATGAATGAGTAGGCAGAAATCAACAGTCGGACCACATAGTCCAAGTTGTGTATGTTTGTGCGTATATTTATGAACATTTTTTCTTTTATTATTTAAGAAACTTTTCAATTTGTAATTTATTTTGCTAATGTTCCTAATAAACACACTTCATTAGTATTATTATTATATTATTAACCCTAGAACTACCAAGGGGGGGGGGCTCCTTGAGCCCACAACTTTTTGTTTTTATTCACCCAATTTTAATGGGATATTTTTGATATTTTATGTACTCCTCAGAAAAACATCCTAGAGTGAGGGCATAACAATAAAATTAAATAAAAAAATTTCTATGTTGAGAAAAAAATTTTTTTTTGACGTATGGGCTCGAGGAGCCCCCCCCCCCCTGGTAATGCAAGGGGTAGTTATACACATAAGTACCAAGGGGGGGGGGGCTCTTCGAGCCAACTGATATTTAATACTACTTTTAACTAGTAATTCAAGTGTTATTAATTATATTGCTCAAATAATAATTACTTTGATGTAATTTTAACATACACAAACCTTCTCAAGTTTTTTTTTCTCAAAAATATATATATATATATATATATATATATATATTCTTTCCATATAATTTTTTTTTCATATAAAAATATATTACTGAGAATGTTATAATTATTGCTCCTGATAGGTACTTTTTTAGAAAAGAGAAGATTTTCTAGGTTGTTCCCAACTAGGGGAACAGTTAGTCCATGCTCCATCCTGGATAAACACTCGGAAAAAAAATTATTGTGGAAAAGCACCGATAATTGCATTACGAATCTGATAATTATATTTTCTTAAATTATTATTATATTTTAATGTTATAATAACTTAGATATAGATAACTTTTTATTCTAACAATGTTTAGATATGTTCCTCCAGTAGAATAAAGTAACATTTAATTTAAAGTCATCCTTTTTCCCCATCCGAACTTTTTTTTTAATTTATTTTTATTTTTGTATTTAATTTTTTTTTTTAATTTTTTTTTCCACAGGTGTCATAAGAAACGTTCATTAAACATAATCCAATAGAAATAAAAATTTTTAAAAATATATAGAACCAAAATAAAAGGTTTTTAAGGTTGTGGGCTCGAGGAGCCCCCCCCCCCCCCCTTGGTAATCCATGTGACCTGGGAGAGGTCGGTAATACTAGGGTTAAATCACTTCTATGTCATACCTACAGAAAAATTATTTTATAATTACTTTCAACGAATGTATATAAAAAATGAGCAAAAAAAAGGGAGTGAAACTGTAGAAGGAAATTACATTCATAATTACTTACCCCTTTGTAGTAGAAAATACGTTCAGTATATCGTATAATGGCATGATCAAGAAAAATATTTTAGAAAAATTAAAAGGAGAAACTGTGTACTTGTTAGAAATTATTACCAATAAACTACACTTGTCGAAACAAAATACTGAACTCAATGGACCAAGGGATAAGAAAATGGTTTTCTTTTAGAAGCTGCTCCAATCTCTCTCTCTCGTTTTCTCTCTCTCTCTCTCTCTCTCTCTCTCTCTCTCTCTCTCTCTCTCTCTCTCTCTCTCTCTCTCTCTCTCTCTCTCTCCCCCTCTCCCTCTCTCTCTCTCACTCCCACTATCTAGATCTCATTGTTTGGCTTCACTGTCTTCCCCTCCCATCTCCTCCTCACCCTCTCAGCAATTCTAGCACCCTCCCCCGTTTTTCTTCCCGTGTCCAATTTTTCAAGGGTTCAAACATTCTTAAACAAAACCCCCGCCTCCCATCGGCCAACCTATATATCCTCTTCTCAGGAATAATTTATTCCCAGGAAAGCCCATCTTCGAAGACAGATTTAAAAGCACCTTCTCGCATATCTTCGAGCCACTGGTTCTCCCGCAATAAAAATAAGTATTCTCAAACAAATGTGATTCTGGATTAGTGGTTGTTGTGAACTTAACTCATTAAAACATAATGAAAATTAATTGGACACTCTTTGTAAATTTTATTACTTTTTTATATGAAAATAAAGTTGCAAGTAACCGATCCATATAATAAAAAAAGGTTGCTTAATAGTTAGTTAGTAATTAGTAAATGGCGGAAGGTCAACAAAATAACCAACACGTTTCGTTCTCATGACGTCTCATCAGGAAAAGTTCCACTACACTAAGGAACTAAAATAACCGCTAAATCTTTCCCTATGACCTTCCACAAGCCATGCCAGTCAGAAAATGGCATACAAAGTATGGTGGGTAAAGTAAGATGCTTAGCTGATTTATATCAATACGTCACGAAATAAAAATATGAAAAGTCTGACACATAGGGGCTGCTTAACTAAGCAGATTTCTCACGTGCTTCACGTATTTGTATTTATCTCACTTAAAAGTTCAATGAGAACAATATTTGAGCTTCATATAATGTGCTTCATAACATAATAATTATTGTTAATATGAGAAGAGAAGGATTGGGGGTTTCTGAAGACGGAAAACTAAAAAATGCAAATATTTCTGTTAATAATCAAGATAGTGAAAACATGTACATAACAATGTTTATAGAACATTACATTTGCAATAAGATTGGTTTTATACAATTTTTTGATCAGACGCATAATAACAGAGATATTAGGAATTTGGGAAATTCCTCCACCCCCCCCCCCTATAAATCCTCACTCCCACTGGTCCGATTTTAGCTCTTCTTAACAAATCTTATATGGTCAGGTTATGGTTATAGGCACGGTTGAATAAATAAGATTGAAGTAAAATAATTGTGAGAACCCAGAAAGGTCATTGCAAATGATGTTTTGAGCTAACTAATTACTTACCTTTTTTTTAAATCACCAAAATTATTATTATATTTTATATAATATAGAAAAAACACTAAAATTAAAGATTTTTTTTAAAAATTTTTTTAGGAATTTGATTAACACAAAAATATATTTTCTTTAGCGTAAAGAGAATTTTAATCAATAACAAGGGCTCAGGCTAGCCATTTGAGTTAAGGAATTGGACTTAATCTCACCTTAATGACAAACCTAAAGTGGCGACTTCGATTCTCGACTGGATTTATTTAGTGACGGAATTCATTAAATAAAATCCTCAGTCCCACCCTGGCTAGAAAAGGATGGTAACCTGTAGATAACCCGTCCTAATTAGCCTTAGTTCCAAAAAGTGGACGTTAATTAATAAATTTCAATAAATAACAGCGGCTGAGTTTAGCCATGTGAGTTAAGGCGTTGGTGTTAATCTCGCATGGTTTACCTAGTGACATGATTTCGATTCTCACATGGCCAATAGGAATTTATTCAGTGACGAACTCATTGCATAAAATCTATAGTCACACCCTGACTAAACAAGGGTAGTAACCTGTATATAACCCGTCCCAATTACTCGTATTACCAAAATGTTGACGTTACTAAATAATAATAATTAAAAAAGTCCGTCACGCAGGGGCTGCGTAAACTAAGCAGATTTCCCACGTGAAGTTTTACAATAGAGAAATCTGCCTAATAACAACTGTAGTAGTAAGAAACCTCTAAACCTAAAACATTATTTAGGGCGTAATAACCCAGTAGTTTCTAGCCCCAAAAAACAGTTAACCTAACCTCTAAACCTATTCACGAGGAACGAATAGTTATGGAAATGGCCACCAGAGCTCTCGGCGGAAAGTCCGAACATGCAGATTACAAATGCAAATATCTCGGTTAATATTCAAGATAGAGAATAAATGCATAAACAATATTTATAGTAAATTTAATTTCCAATAAGATTGGTTCTATACAATTTTTCGATTCGATGCATAATAACGGAGATATTTTGAATTTTTGAAAATCCCCCCTCTAAACCCCCCCTCCCACTGGTCCGATTTCAGCCGTTAACGAACTTGATCTTCCTTTTTACATAAAACGATTAAATACCGAGTTTGGTGACGATTAAACAAAAATTGCGACCGCTAGAGTGTTAACAGACAAATATATATATATGTCTATATATATATATATATATATATATATATATATATATATATATATATATATATATATATATAGTTTTGAACGAACCTCATTTTCGTCATCTCCTGGGTAGGATCGATGGACATTTGAAGAAATTTTTCGAAAATTCCGTCATGAGTACGACCTCAATAGCTGATTTCCCTTAAGGGAAATCTGCTAAAAAATATATTTTATTAGTAAGCAGATGGGCGGAAAAAAAATGTTGAATGAAATTGCTCCAATTCTTACATTTTATATTTGGGGCTCAGAATAGCCATGTGAGTTAAAGCGTTGACCTTAATCTCACATGGTAAACCTAGAGTGGCGAGTTCGATTCTTGCCTGGGCAATAGGAATTTATTGTGACGGAATTCATTAAATAAACTCCTGAGTCCCACCTTGTCTAGAAAAGGGTGGTAACCTGTAGATAAACCGTCCCCATTAGCCTTAGTTGCATAAAGTGAACGTTAATATATATTTAATTGCAATTACATTTTATAAAGTATATTACGCTAACAGTTACTCAAAAAATGTGGGTAAGATGCCACAAATTTTCAGCCCTAACACAGATAAACTCCAAAAGACTCTCTCTGCTTACAACGTTTACTTCATTGGCTTATATTAAGCGATGGGGCTTACAGATAATATAATCAGGTTTTCACAAATCAATAGAGTTCTCCGTTTTAGATTTACCAAACAAATATATGGCTGGCGGAAAAACGATAGAATACATTTATTTGGATGAACATTATGTGAAAAACCTGAATCGTCGATATAAAACGGAGAGTATAGGATTTGTTTTCCTCAGAACCATAGTTGTTAAAACCGGTTTCCATTTTACATTAAATTATCTCCCGATATAGGAAAATATTGGGCACTAAAGGACTTAATGCATTTATGCCAGATATGTTTACTTGTATAATAGAAAAGTTATTTATATTTGTTTTAGAATATAATCTGATTTCATATAGCTTAACTTCGTTCCTCATCCTTTTTTACCTTACTTTTGAGCTCGCCCGATGAGGCAAATTTAATTTACATAATATCAAAAAGTATACAACATACAATTTTCAATCTCGTAAGAATAAATAATCAACATAAAATCCATTATAAATGTCTTCGTTTGAAGATAAATAAAAACATATTTGACGGTGAGCTAGTACAGGCTATAAAAAAGTCTCATTAAAACCACCTGTTGACACCTGCCTTGAGTTAATACGAGTCGTAAAATAACGAAATATATTAAAAGGCAGTCTGTAAGATAGCATAATTAGCTTTCCGAGGAATTCATAAATTACAAGGCTTGGAATTCCAACGAGAAATTCCGTACACCAAGTTTAATTTCATTCCCATACTCGAATTTCATATTTAAGAACCATTTTGGTAAAGAAGTATTACTTTAATCAGTGAATTTGTGAAGTTGCCCATTGTATGTGATTGGTTAATGGCTAATAAGCTAGCTTATTAACGTGTCTAAAACAAATATTCTAGATTTCAGTAAATATTGTTCACATTCTTCAGGAGAGATCTCTATGAACAATCATGTCATTTTACCAGTCCCCATGATAAAGTTTTAGCAGATATTCCTTGGGGAAAATTAAACTTTGAGGGAGCTTTTACATATCAAAATTTATAGAAAATTAAATTTTCAATAAGATTGGTCCTACAGAGTTTGTCGATCCGAACTATAATGGAGGTATTTAAACATTTCAATTTCCTCTTCTAACCCCTCCCCCAAGTTCAATGAGAACAATATTTGGTACTCAATCTTGGAATGAAGTGATTCATGACGTAACAGCTTATTATTAATATGACATGAGCAGGAGTGGGGGTTCGCTGAATGCTCAAAACTGAAAAATGGAAATATCTTTGTTAATATTCACGATAGAGAATAAATGTATATAACAATACATACAGAACATTTAATTAGAAATAAGATTGGTTTTATACAATTTTTTGATCCGATGTACACTAACGGTGATATTACAGATTTTCGGAAATCCCCCCTCCCACTTCTCCCATTTTAGCAATTAACCCACTTGATCTTACTTTTTATATAAAATGTTTAAAGATCAAGTTTGGTAACGAGCAAACAAAAATTGCGACCGCTAGAGCATTAACAGACAAATATATATATATATATATATATATATATATATATATATATATATATATATATATATATATATATAAACTCAACCGCAAAAAAAAAACCGGACACTTCGATTTAGTCTTATAATTTTGTTAATTACTTAATATATATGTATGTTAATCTTTTTTAATTAAAATAATTGGTTAATCTATAGGTTATTTAAACAAAATCTGCCAAAAGTGAATAATTTTTATTGATTATTTACAAAAAAATACAAAATAAAAAAAAATAAATTAACACATTTAAAAAAAAATTATTCTTCATTTTTATTACTGTGATTGGTAGACTTCGCTACCCCGAGCGTTTCGGCAATGTAACGTAAGCTCCAGCCTTCCATCTAACTTTGAAAGACCTATTACTCTGGACCGAAATAAAAATAAAACAATAATTAATGAAAATGCTTGGTTAATAATTAAAGATGTTTAAATGTGCGAAAGACTACTTACAGTTTAGAATAGATCAACTTCACGACAAATATATCTAATTTGAGTTTTATCTAATTGTTTACTAATCCTGAAGGGATTAGTTCAATGGACTTAGACTCTAAATTCTCTGTAATAACTAGAATACCCACATAAAGAAACACATTGCTGAAAGTTAGCTTTTAATACGACAAATATGAAGTGTCCGGTTTTTTTTTTGCGGTTGAGTGTATATCTAGGATATGTAATTTTGAACACACAATAATGGAGATATTTAAAATTGTCAATATACTCCTTCTAACCTCCCCCCACTGTATCGATTTCAGCCATTAACGAACGTGATCTTCCTTTTACAAAAAACGTTTAAATATCTAGTTTGGTAACGATCAATATATATTGCGACCCCTAGAGCGTTAAAAGATATATATATATATATATATATATATATATATATATATATATATATATATGTGTGTATGTGTGTGTGTGTGTGTGTGTGTATTATTTTGAACGGACCTCATTTCCGTCTTCTACTCGGTAGGACCGATGGAAATTTGTGAAACGTTTTCAATAATCACGTCATGATAGTGAGATCTGTTAATACAAGTTCAATATCTGATTAACGGCAAATCTGCTATAATGTTGGAAACGAACTTTGAAGTTGCAGAAAACAATTTTTCATGTTTTTACGATTTTGGAGAAGTAATTGAGGCGGAACTGAGTAGCAAACATGGTATTCTCATTAAACCCTCTGAGTGTGAATGAAGTGTACATGAAACGTAACAAAGGGGCATTGTTATCACCTCATGGATAATCAACAATTACTGATTCTAATTAACTCCACTATTGCGTTCACCGGGCCGTTGTTGACATTTGAAGTTGAAAATTAACTTTATTGGACGCAGCACATGACAACAATAAGAATAAACGTTCACGTTTCGTAAATAGAAAGCGTTGTCAGCCTTTCATGGGCATTTCATCAGAAACCATCTCAGAATAATTCAATAAAATATTGATAACTAGATAAGAATGTGCCTGGTCCTTTCTGGACAGAATGAATGTTCAAAAATTATTGACTCGAAGGAAGATGTTATTGAAATTTGATAAGAATCGGAAATTAATAAAGACAGATGATATAAAAAAGTCCGTCACGCAGGGACTGCGAAAATTAAGCAGATTTCCTTCGTGAAGTTTAACAATAGATTGTAACAGAATAGCACCGCGAACATTAAGTACATAAATACAAACGATAATAAAAAACCTCCCATCGGAAAGCATTTGGAATGTAAACAAATAGTTCTGTCTCCTTCTTACCCGAAATGAAAACAATTATTGTAATATATCAGAATATAACGTACTAATTTGATTGAAAACTATTTACTATATCTAGTACTGTAATTTGTAGTGAATAAGAATAATTGTTATCTCAGTAGTCCAAAAACTTTAGAAGGGGGAGGGTCACCAGAACATATTTGCATCTCGTATAAGAAATGTCTCTTGAAAACAATATGTGGTATTTAAGCCTCGAATTATGTGGTTTATTACATATACGAGTATTGTTAAAGTAACACGAGTAGAAGTGGGGGTTTGCGGAAGGCTGACTGGTGAAAAATGCAAATATCTCGGTTAATATTCAATATAGTGAATAAATTTATATGCCAATATTTATAGTACAGTTTACAATATTTATAGTAATTTTCTATAAGAGTGATTCTATACATTTTTTTCGATCCACCGTATAGTAACGGACATATTTCGACTTTTAAAAATTCTCCCCTTCTAAACCCCTCCTCCCCATTGCCCGTTAACGAACTAGATCTTTCTATTTACATAAAACGACTAAATGTCTAGTTTGCTAACGATTAAACAATAATTGCGACCGCTAAAGCGGTAAGAGATCAACTGTTAGGATTTAAGGTAGAGACGGAAGTGGACATGAAGGAAGGCTAACTAATTGGATGTTTGTGGTTGGAACGGGGCTCTCTGATACTAAACCCGCAACACTGCTAGGCAAGTCGGGAATAGCAGCTAGATATGGCTAGTCTCTCGGGATTGGACACTGGAGTAATTGTTTACAACCTGAATTGTCCTCTACAAATATTAAGGCTTTTTTAACAGAGATGTTTTAATAAACATTGCAATATTGAAATGAGAAATTTTAGAACAAGTCACATATTATCCACCGACATCAATAGAGTATATAGTTCACATGCAATCCCTTTTATAGAAGTGTCTGTCATTATAACAGTCCTCAACCCGAAGATTATCTGAAATTCAAAGTGAATATAAAGAAAGTAAAATTAGTCAGCCAACTGAGAATTTCAATTAACAATTACTTCAAGCTCCATCACAATAAAAAAATTAAAATTTCAAAATCTGGATAAATCTGTGAATGGTGCAAGGAATATATATTGGATGGATTAAAACATTTATTATTGCAATGCTCACAATACAGCTGTCATAGAGAGCAATACTTTAAGATGTTTATAGCCACAAGTGATGACTTAATGTCACTGGAAAATATTCTTCACATTGAGGACATTCATAAACTGAACATGATTTACGCAGTATGCAACTAGGCAACGACATAGTATATTCAATTACCAACAATCAATCATAGTATATTCAATTACCATTCAATAATTAAACACCATAATATAGAATCGTCCCAGGAAGCCAATTTACAGTAATGAAATAAATAAAAGTAAATACATATGATATTTAAATAGTTCTAATCAGATTATGTTTATAAAGAATTTTTGAAGTTAATATACTACTTGAAAACATTTATTTAAAAAAAAAATGTATTATTTTATGTATTTTTGTAATATGTTAATATTAAGTCATTATTTCTTATATATATATATATATATATATATATATATATAATATATAATATATATATATATTATATATATATATATATATATATATATATATATATATATATATATATAAAATTGAAACCTCTGTCTGTACATTGAGTTTTTTCGCGAAATTTCACGATAACTTTTCGTTTCACATGTCATAGACACCATAACTGCATTTTGTTTCTTTCGTGTGTGTTTATTTGTTTATTTGTCTGTTTGTTTGTTTGTTTGTTACCTTTTCACGCATAAACGGCGGAACCGAATTTTATGAAACTTGGTATGTATGTTAATACTAAACCAACTTAGACTTTAGGCTATGTTAATATTCTCTGAGACAAACAGGAGTGGGGGTTATAACGGAGGCCTGAAATTAAAAATAGCGATATTTCGTTTCCTATTGCATTTTTGGCATTAATACACGTAACAACAATTGTTTATTTTGTTATTTAGAGTAACTTTTGTTATATACACTTTTGTTGTATACCTAAGTATAAATGAGTTATACGTTAAAAACTACTGCGGAAGTCAACAATTTTATTTGGCACAAAAAACTCAACCGAACTAAACCAAACTCGGTATGTGATTTAGCATAACGTCTTCCTTATAATAAGCCATACTAACATTTCTAGGGACGGGCAGGAGTGGGGGTTATAAGGGAGGCCTGGAATTAAAAATAGGATATTTCGTTTCCTATTGGGGTTTCGGCAAATATGCACATAACTAAAGTTGTTTATTTTGTCATTTAGAGAAACTTTTGTTATATACACTATCGTCGTATACCGAAGTATAAAAGCGTCATACGCTAAAAATTATAGCGGGAGTCAACAACAACAACAAAAGACTCAACCGAACTAAATAAAACACTTGGTATGTGCATTAGGACTAACGTCTTCCTTATAATAAGCCATACTAACATTTCTAGGGACGGGCAGGAGTGGGGGTTGTAAGGGAGGCCTGAATTTACAAATTTTATTATTAACAAATCCACAGAAATGACGGGTATTAACCCTAAACACTGGGACGGGTAAATGTCAAAATATTGTGCAAAGTAAAGCCTTGCCAAAAAAATACCATCACCATCCAGCCTCAAATGAATTCCCGGGCGAAGCCGGGTATCTGAGCTAGTATATATATATATATATATATATATATATATATATAAATATATATATTTGTATATTATTAGTAAGATTAAAAACACTAAATGGGCCAGAGTAAGGCTAAAAAATGTATACAATAGCCAATTAAATAAATCTATCTATCTAAAAAAAAATTAAATGGATAAATTTTAATGGACAGTATAAATTTATTTAGTGATGAACTGAAATAAAATTATTAGTTCCACCCTGACTAGTGATGGTAACCTTTATATAACTCATCCCAATTAGCCTGAGTAGCACAAAAAGGACGCTAAAAAATAACTAAAAGTCCGTCACACTGGGCTGTGTAAACTAAGCAGATTTCCAACGTACTGGTATAACACACGTCAACTCCTCTCACCAGATCTCAGTCAAAAATGAATATGATGTTTAGTCTTGACTGAAACGGTTAAATATCGAATATGGTGTCCATCAAATAAACATTTTCCAGAAAAGAATGAAAAATTTTAATTCATGACTTCATCAGCAGATAACGTATTTGCATGTATCCCACAAAGTACACGTTTAATGAAAACCAAATCTGGTACCTAACCTTATAATAAAGATTTTAATGATACAACAGCTTATTGGGTATATGACAAGAGCAGAGGTGGGGGGGGGTACTGTATGCTGAAAACTAAAAAAATCAAATAATCGGTTAATAAGCAAGATAATTAGAAAAACATATATAACAAAAGTTCATAGAACATTAAATTTGCAAAACGATTGATTCTATAGACTTTCAATCGATCAATCGTATAACAACCAAGATATTTCAAATTTTCGAAATTTGCTCTTCTAACCCCCACACCCTTACCTGTCCGATTTGAGATTTTATGGAAGTCGGTCTTCATTTTTACGTAAAACGTTTAAATATCGAGTTTGGTTACGATTGGACGAAAATTGTGACTGCTAGAGCGTTAACATACAAATATATAAATCATTTTCGGACCTCATTTTCGTATCTGTTCGGTAATTGTTTTGGACATTTCACGAAATATTTCATTTATTGTATCGTGAGTACGATCTCAATAGCTGATTTCAGATATGTGGTAAAATAAACGATATGAGAAATACTATTGTACTTATTAACGTAATGGAAAATATTTTCATGGTTTCTGCCGCATTGCGAAGCGATATTATAGTTATTTAAGTATTGTGAAATATTTTTGTGGCTGCTAATACAACGATGAATATTATTATAGTTGCTAGGGAATGTTATTGCGAGTTGTTGGGAATATCGTTGCTACAGTTTAGATGGAATACCATACAATCTGTTTAAGCGAAACAAGCACGTAGGCGAAAGAGGCAGTTAGATATAAACCCACAAGACTGATCGGTTGTCCGGTACAGCTCCAAGAAATCAATATACCTCCATTTTTCTGTGGAGGAAATTTGATTAGCTAATTTTTTAAAATAGCGTTGACAATTTTTGTATACCAATTATCAACTCAAAGAACGGACGGACCGTGATGGAGACATAAATACAAACCGCAATCTCGCAAGAGCCTATTTAAGGGACAGAGTAAGGAAGACCTAAGGAAAAGATGTTGGTCAACGAAAACCGGCTACTATCAAATGAATTTTTTTTGTGAGTCTTACTTTTTCTGGTACCCGGAAAGACTGAAACTCCAAACGTTAGATTTAACAATAGTTATTTTCATCACTAGTACGCAAAGTGTATCTTTTCTGTACGAGGTCGAGTTTCACGTACGAGGCGAAGCCGAGTTCGGGAATAAGGCCGAGTTCAGAAAGATACATTGCGTTCGTATGTTGAAAATGACTTTACATTATACTGTACCTATTCTTAAAAGGAAATAAGGTAAATATTGTTATTCTTATAAAAAAATCAGAAGATAAAGATATTAATTCTAAAATATGAAACATATGTTTATTAAACTGCAAAGGTTATTCAACAGATAAATAGAATAGGCAATAGACCTATAATTTAAAATTAATATTCTGTGCAATTTTTATTGTTACTTATATTAATACCTTTTTGCGGTATTATTAACCTACGCACTATTATTAAACATTGTTTTGATTTAATAAATACAGATTAAGTAAGTATGCAATATACAATAAATGATAGTATAATGAGGAATATTCCAATAACAGCTGTTACTTTTCTGTACTAGTAAAGAAAAGTATCACTCAGCTTCGCCTCTCCAGTCAAACACTATCTCGCAACGTAAAGTGCCACTTTCTGCCCTAGTAACGTAATATACTATTATGATGCCCATGCTTAAATTTTTATTAGCTAAAATAATACTTTTGCTGTGATTGTTTAGCAAGCGCTTTTCTTTTATAAACTTTTGCTCTACTATAACTGTCTTGAGAGATGGTGCTTCCTATGTAACTCCTTCACTTTTTCACGAATAGTGTTTCTAATTTTAATATTTGTATTCTCTTGCCTTCGATTCTTCTTTATTAGAAATAAGATTGTTTTGAGTGTCTTTATCTTGAGCTTGAACTGATCAAGAGCGTATTTTAGCAGCACTTCATTCATGTCTGCTTTGGACTTTGCCACTATTGCATATCATCAGATGCAATGAATGGATTTACAGTCAATCAGCTTACCTTCGGTTCTGCCTTTCATTAGTTTTACTAATATCTGCAAGACCTTTTATATGTAAATAAAACATTGATCTTTTATATCTCTGGAATATGCTGGATGGTAGAGGAACAAATGTATAAGGATCAATAAGAAGGCCAAGTCCTCTACTGGTTTTTAATATTATGCAGAGTGCACTTTCGGAGTCAACGCTCCATCCTCAGTGCCTGCTGACAAACACAACCACGAGTTAATTTAACATTCATAGCATGGCACAAAAGCAAAATAAACAACAGTCATAAAACCAGACACAAAATAATGAGTAAAACAATGGAAAATCTTAAAACTAGTCAACAAATAAAACTAGAAAATCTAATAACTAGTCAACTACTAAAAAATTAAAGCCAAAACAATAAAAAATCTACTAACAAGTCAACTAATAAAAGAAGCAAACAACGATAAGCATATGTCAAAACTATAAATAAAATTAAAACTATAAAACCTACACAAATTACAGATGTATATGGGAAACATATCACAGTGGGTGGGAACCTCTGAAAAACCCCCAGAACACTGTAAGAGACCTCTAAAAATAAACAAACCCCATACCAATAATAGAGAGGAGATGTAGGAGGTACCTGATTAAAGCTGCGTTGCCTGGACCACGACTGCCGGGCGACTGAACCTCTGTCCCCGTAGAGAAGAGAGGGCCCCGTCACCGACATGTCGCAGCCTTGCCACCTCCTCCTTCTTATTAATATTCCGATTTCCATTCGCCTGTCTGTCCAGCCTTATATGCAGCCCCTCAGCCGTATTTAATCTTTTGCCCTTCTTCTCCTCATACAGCAATTGATATTTTATGCTGGACATGTCATGGCCCTCTTTCCTGGCGTGTGCGGAAAACTCAGTGTCGCGAGTGATGTGCTCCTTAAGACGCGTCCTTATCTTTCTACCACTTTGTCCCTATTGTATTGCCTACCAAATATCCATAAAGACGGTTACCCGTTTAGGCCTATTGTTTCTTTTAAATCGGCACCTTCGGAAAAGCTAGCGAAGTTTTTGGTACGGACATTTAAAAGGCTCACGAATTTTAAACCCAATTACACCGTGGCTAACAGAGAAGAGTTTATATCAAAATTAAGCGCCTCTAAATTCGGGGAGAACCGTGTTTTCGCTTCGTTTGATATAATTAACATGTTCGGAAATGTTCCCCCCACACAGGTCATTTGGGTTTTTGAATAGTTTTTTGAGACCAAAAATTTTAATCCAGTGGTGGCAAAAGAATTTATAAACTTATTGTCGGCCTGTCTGAAAAAGAATTATTTCTAGTTTGGCGGGAAATGCTTTAAGATGGGCCGGGGATTGTTCATGGGCTCTGCTATTAGCCCACTTGCCGCCGACATGTTTATGAATTTTTTTGAGGAGAAATTCATTTTATCGGCACGCAACCCATTCTATAAGTGCATCGATTTTTGGGCCCGGTATGTTGTGACACTTTTGTCAGTTTTAGCGGCACTAGGGACGATTTGAATGGGTTGCTTTCCTACCTAAATAGCTGCCATGAGACAATTAAATTCACCTTGGAGAACGAAAAAGCTAAGAGGCTATGCTACCTAGATCTGGAGATAGAGAGAGATGGAGGGGGTCATAAATTCGGTATCTATAGGAAGGCCTCATCCACCGACTTATTGATATTGAGGAAGTTAGCCAAGGAGCTGGAGGATGCCACGGTTGAAGAGCGGGCCAAAAAGAAGGAAAATAAGTCGTTCCCTGTCTCCATCCCGTACTTGGGCCCTGTTTCAGAAAAGATAGGATTCAGGTTGAGGAAAATTGGATTGGCTACTGCCTAAAAGGAGCAAGCGGTCCCTGAAAAGCTGTTTGCCCCGTGTTAAGGACTATGTGGACCCCCTGGATAGATCTGGCGTGTATAGGATCTCGTGCACGGGATGTGATGCCTCTTATGAGGGCCAAGTGGTAGAAAGCTAAGGACTCGTCTTAAGCAGCACATCACTCGCGACACTGAGTTTTCCGCACACGCCAGAAAAGAGGGCCATGACATGTCCACCATAAAGTATCAATTGCTGTATGAGGAGAAGAAGGACAAAAGATTAAATACGGCTGAGGGGCTGCATATAAGGCTGGACAGACAGGCGAATGGAAATCGGAATATTAATAAGAAGGAGGAGGTGGCAAGGCTGCGACATGTCGGTGACGGGGCCCTCTCTTCTCTACGGGGACAGAGGTTCAGTCGCCCGGCAGTCGTGGTCCAGGCAACGCAGCTTTAATCAGGTACCTCCTACATCTCCTCTCTATTATTGGTATGGGGTTTGTTTATTTTTAGAGGTCTCTTACAGTGTTCTGGGGGTTTTTCAGAGGTTCCCACCCACTGTGATATGTTTCCCATATACATCTGTAATTTGTGTAGGTTTTATAGTTTTAATTTTATTTATAGTTTTAAAATATGCTTATCGTTGTTTGCTTCTTTTATTAGTTGACTTGTTAGTAGATTTTTTATTGTTTTGGCTTTAATTTTTTAGTAGTTGACTAGTTATTAGATTTTCTAGTTTTATTTTTTGACTAGTTTTAAGATTTTCAATTGTTTTACTCATTATTTTGTGTCTGGTTTTATGACTGTTTTTTATTTTGCTTTTGTGCCATGCTATGAAAGTTAAATTAACTCGTGGTTGTGTTTGTCAGCAGGCACTGAGGATGGAGCGTTGACTCCGAAAGTGCACTCTGCATTATATTAAAAACCAGTAGAGGACTTGGCCTTCTTATTGATCCTTATATTGATCTTTTATGTATTCAACTAAGGTAAAGATAGTTTGGGTATGACATTTATTTATTATTTTGAAGCGATTCAATTGTTCTGGCTGTGAAAATTTTAAATACCTTTTAATGCTCAATTTTATTAAATAATAATTATTAGTGAATATAATTTAGGATTTTATCATTATTACACATATTTGATTACAGTAAATTATCGCTAAGCACTTATGATAAAGAACTTACATGGTTAAAGATTAGATGAATGAATGAGTGAATGAATTTAGACTTTATTATAAAGAGAAATGTGGAAAATAATAGTTAATAAAACTAATATATACATGATTATAAGGTAAAAAATACAAATACACTAATAATAGTTACTTAAATACTTAAAAATTTTTAAAACAACTTATGTTTCAGTCTTTATAGGCCTTCCCCGAAGTCTAACTTCCCGTAGTAACCAACTCTATTGGGAAGTGGTAAAGATTAGACATTTTTGACAAATTACCACTTGGTTTAAGGCAGATCATTCGCCTGGAGATTTATGGTTATATTCACATGGGAATAATGTTAAAGGTAAGCTAGTACTCTTAGTATTTGAGATAAGTATGGATTGTCTTATTGGATGAGAGACAAAAATCTACAAAGATACCCTGTGTGTTTATGGTATTATTAATCCGCAGGAAAGCGAAACGTCTGCCATTGGAAAAGAGTAATAAATATTGGTCAGTTTGAAAAGTTAAGACCCTATTTTTGGCCTGCTTTATAGTTATAATAGACGTATACATTTAAAATGGAATAAGCTAATCTGAATTAAACAAATCAACGCATTATTTATATAATTATATATATATATATATATATATATATATATGTATATACTAGCGGACCCGGCAGACGTTGTCCTCCATGATATTTCAAGCGATTAAATTTCAGATTTAAAAATAACATGTTTTAAACAAAAGTTACTTTCAATAACACAATAAACAACATTTGTTATGTGCATGTTAGCCTAAAAACAAATAATCGGTATGTAAATTAGCACTAACCCCTTCCTTATAATAAGTCATACTAACACTTCTAGGGACGGGCAGGAGTGGGGGTTATAAGGGAGGCCTGAAATTAAATATAGTGATATTTCGTTTCCTGTTGGGGTTTCGGCAAATATGTACATAACAAAAGTTGTTTATTTTGTTATTTATAGAAATAACAATTCTTTTCAATATGAACTGCCAGGTACCTCACCAGGAAAAATTAATTCAAATTATAATATATTATTATAATATTTTGTCCTTAATAATTTAAATCTATGCATAATGCACAGGAAACGGGAAATATGACAATATGGAAGACAGTGAAGTCTTACATAAGAAATTAATTTCATTATTAACAATTCCACATAAACGACGGGTGTTAACCCTAAACACTGGGAAGGGTAAATGTCAAAATATTGTGCTAAATAAAGCATTGCCAAAAAAATACCATCACCATCCAGCCTCAAATGAATTCCCAGGCGAAGCCGGGTATCTGAGCTAGTATATGTATATATACACACATCTAAGGGGCATGAAGTATTTGCAAGGTATGAATTACACTACTGACGATGGAGATTGTGACTATTCGGTTATCTATAACTGGAATGGAGAGCATGGTGACCTATTGAAAATCATATGATACTCTATCGCGGTAATATTGCATTACCTACTTCGGCAGCCGGAAGTAATAACATTATCAATATATTATCCAAGAGGCCACGTCATAACGTACACCTGACGTAATGATCCTGTCCAGAATATTCCCTATCTACTACAGTAATGAAAGCAAAGTGCACTTCCTGCACTCTTTCTCCTCATTTAACATTTTTTTTTTCCGGCTATCTAGTTCTAACACAATCCTAGCCCGTGCTAATTAAAGCTATTACAAAGCCCGAATTTAGCATCCGGTAGACTCCATAGCCTCCAAGCGGTGTATATCTACTCTTCGGTCGTGTCCACCTAATGAAAACCTCGCTCCGAGTTACATTCTATTTAGTGAGGCCAGTGTGGAATTCCAATTTTAATTCTGTTTTTCCGATCCGTTTCGGAAAACATTTCAATTATCGTTCGGAGCAATCGGGACAAATAACCCAATAAACCACAGATAACATTTTCATTTTTTTTCAATATATCTTCCTAATGCTCGTGACCTAATTCGAGGAAAATGTCTACCAATGCCTAGTAGAGCAATATTTATAACTTCTATTTTTAGCGGATTTCCCTTAACCTTTAAGTGGGTAGGCGGGGTGCTGACAGCACCCCAAGAAAGTTATTTAGTATCATTTATTACTTATAAGTTGATAATACTGCTGACATTTTTTTTAGCTTCTTATTTGTTATCTGTAAGTTGATTCATGTGGCTTTGAACATAAAGCGCGCCTACTGGGAGTCGGCAGACGTGTCCGAACGTGTCAAAACCTGCAAGGGGTGCCCGCAACACCCCACCTACCCAGTTGTGTTACAGCCTCATTGCTCTCTACACCCCGCGTTTCATCTCAAATAATCCACAAAGTGGTGTAGTAAGATCACAGTTTCTGAGAGAAATTGGGTTTGAACTTCTCCAACCTCATTTGAAGAAAAGAGCTTGCGAAACATCATTACCAAAAGAGCTGAAAACAAAACTTTCAAAGATGGTAGGAGTCGAACCTGTACAACCAGTTTCGAGGACACAATCGTCGTCAGGGAGGTGTACAATCTGTCCGAGAAAGGATGAAAAAAAAAAAAAAAAAATTTTATTGTTGTAAATGCCAAGAGTTTATGTGCCTAAACCATATGAAAAATATATGTGAGAAATGTGTGGACTCAAGTCAATCTGCTCAGCCATTTTCTTGTGTTAAATAATATTTTTATATACTTTATACATATTTTCTTGTGTTTATAATATAAACAGTATAATTCTATAAATGCATTATTATATGATATGTAATATTTTAAATTTGATTGTATTTTTGATAAAATTTATCTATCGGGAATAACGTTTAAGTAACTTGTTGTGGATAGAAATTAAATAAATGTAATCATAAATGTTTTATACATTGTTCTTTTTTGTTTTCCCTTCTATATGCTTCCCCTATTAATAGAAAAGGTTTTGCGTATTAAATATAAAATATAGAATGCATTAGTATGACTTTAATGGGGAAAAAAATGTTGGGGTGTTCACAGCACCCCACCTACCTAGTAGTGTCTCATCTAGGGACCTACCCAGTTAAAGGTTAACCCTCGGTCGGGCACGTCAAGATTATTCCGTCTTCGGGCGCGTGTATCTCAGAGATCATCCTCAACCGTTTTTACGGAAATACAATTTTTTTAATATATATTTTGCACTAAAATGTTCAGTGTGTGATTAGAAGCCATAACAGAGGAAGTATTTGTTTCAAAGAAGTAAATAATTTTGAAAATTGACAAACATTATAATAAAAAAAATCTTGGTAGATAAAATAATCAAGTTGGTTGTAGATTCATTATTATTAAAACCATGGACGATAATTTTTAAAATATAATTAAAAATACAAATACAAAAAGAAATTGTTTATATGCATGTCTTAATTATTATTTCAGTTTGTGAACAATATAAACAAAAATGATCTGAACTGAAATGAAATATAACTTCATTCAAAAACACGAAATCACTTTTAGATAAGACTTATTAAAAATCATCTAAATTTAAATGCACCAATCCTTTTAAAAATAGCAGTTTAATTATTATTTCTTTTGGAGAGCTGCATTACAATTAGGGCAAAGCATGGAACTATGTTGTAAACAAATTTTGTTTTTACAAATTTTCCAAGAGTAATTAGTAAACCTACATTTCTTTTCAGTTTTGCTTGGTTCACATCGTTTTCATTTGTTTGTTGCAGCGGAGGGACCTTTTTTATGCTTTTACTTGAGTTCAATATATGATCCAATGAGTATCTGTACTCTTCAAGTTTCGTCCTTAGTTCGGTTGGTAAACGTCTAATGTTCTCACTGCGTCGTACAATATTTTCTTGTACAAGTTCTTTTGAAAGCTCATGTATGAGCAATATAATAGAAAAAATGGTTTATATGATTCCATTTAATAAAGAGAAACTTAATTGATGTATACATTTATGAAATACAGATTTCAAAAAAACTTACGAGATCGGTCGCGTGGTATCTAAACTAAATGACAGGTGAAACACGCAACTCCATCACACAAAGTGACACCACTGATCTTGAGGGGGTCCTATAAAGCACATAACTCGAAGCACTACACCACCACTCTCTGCTAGGAGGAGTGGCAAATATTTCTCTAGAAACTGTGTATCTGAGTGATCACGCACCCGACGGAGGGTGAATAAAAATACCCAATTGTGGTCATACTCATGAAGTGGTTTTCAGAAAAAATTCCACAAATGCCCATGGATCCTACCACCGACGTGAAAATGAGGTCTGCTCAAAATTATAAAAATTATATTCATTTAGTGGCCGCTATTTTTTTTTAATCGGTACTAAACTCGATATTAAAACGTGTTACGTTAAACTAAACGTCAAGTTCGTTGGATCAGTTAGGGAGGGGGAGGGGGGTTAGTGGAAAGAATTTTGAAAATTCCAAATATCTCTACCATTATACTGAAATATTGTATAAAACCAATATTATTGCAAATTAAATGTTGCCTTATACAGTTTTCTATATCATCAATATTAACCGAGATATTGGATTTTTTTTAGATTTCAGCATACAGGAAGCCCCCACTTTGAGTCTTCGAATTTTAAAAATAAGCTTATATATCATGGAATGTCCTATTCTAAGCATAAATAGCAAACATCCCTTTCAACGGACCTTTATTTCGCGAGATACATTGAAATGTTATTATTTATTTACGTGCACTGTTTTGTAACTAAGACTATTTAGAACGGATTATATACTGATTACGATCCTTTACTAGCGTGGGTGGAACTAAGGATTTTATTAAATGAATTCATCAAGTGAATAATTTTTTATTGACCCAATCGAACTTCCCACTTTTGATTTAAATGTTAGGTAAAGGCCAACGCACACATGGCGAACCAGAGTCACACATGCAAAACGTTAGTGCCCTGACAACATCAATTTAGATTTTATTGACGGAGAATTTCTATAAACGTAGGTACTTTATTTTATTTTATTTTTTTGGAGATAGAGAAATTTGGTCAGATGAGATCAGTAGTATGTCATTGCAACATCTGGGACATTTCTGCTTAGTTTACGCAGCTCCTCCTTAACGGACTTTTTTAATGTATATTACTCATTGGATGATATTTATAGATTGACATATTCTATTTGATAACATTTGGTTGTTTCTAGCGCTGCTGTCTTCATATTGTTAACGGCCGAAATCAATTAGATGTTTAATACGTCCAAACATTTTCTAGGCCATCATCTTCCGTTTTATTTAAGTCATTTCAAACTCCCAATTTTGATTTCATTTAAGTTCATATTGCTCTACACCAAATCCATATTCCCATTGCTTCTAATATATATTTATTTATATTTTGCGTTTTTTATATTTCTACGCATTCTAGAAATACACAATGAACAGCGAGTATTACTGAACCCGTTTAGATATTTTTAAAAATTCTCTTTCAATTTGGATTGGTAAAACTAGACCCTCGGTTATAATTCAATCTTTGAAAGACATTTTCAAAGGCAAATAACGAGGAGCTGATGTTAGCTGCTAGTTTTTTTTGTCAGCGAGTTCAATTCTGTTAGTGAACAGCAAGCAATCGCTTTTCAACTTGTTTAATATGTTTTTTGGCATGATGTATTAAATTATTTAGTTATACATTCTTATTGTGAGTTTCCAATGAAATATTAAGTTCTTAACCTTTTACATGCCGCTCTGTGATTCCAGTAAAAAAATTATTTTTTTTCTCCAATATTGGTCTCAACATGTTTCAGTTTAAATAGTTAATACAAAAAATCTAAAAAAAAAAATTTTTTTGGTGGTTTTCTAACTTGTTCCAGAAGTGGAACATTGGCAGGTTCAGCTTATGCAAAGAAAAACAACAAACTTTTTCTTAATACTTTCATTAGAATGTTCGATACAATAAGAATAATGTTGTTTTTATTAATATTAAAAAAAGTAAAAATTATTATTATATTGTAATAAAACATTGAAACTGTTTGTAAAATAATAAAAAAATGCGTATGAACAATAAGAATACGGATTATTATGAGTAGTAGAAGAAGAAGGTTGGTCGAAGGAAGAAACAGGCTTGTCTTGGGAGGAAGAAGGTCGATCGTCTGAAGTATAATTTTTATCAGTACTATTTTTTTTTATAAATAAAGCTACTTGCCCACAAACATCCTCGGGAATGACTTGCTCCAAACAATTTTCGTCGATGTCTTCTTTATCTCTTAGGCGTTCGTTTTCGTCAGGAGGAAGCTGGGAAATATCTATTTCTTCATCTGAACTGTTTCCCGATTCAGGATCACTCAACGATTTTAGGTAGTCCAAATATTCCACTGCTTCTTCCACGGTACGAAATATTTTTTCCATTTTTAGTTATAGATAATTTAAAAAAAAATCCACGAATAAAATACTTAAACTATAATAAAATAAGAGAAAGAAACGCGATGCGGTTACGACAAGAACACAGTAATAACTGAGATAACTACACCAAAGGATGTTTGGCGTAGTATTTCCAATAATATGTGTTCTAAGAAACTAAAAAAAAAAATACGCAGATTTTTCTCTATCGCTAAGGAGTTATAACAAAAATTGAAGATCTTAGAAAAGCAATTAGTAGTTCCATGAATTTTCGTGTTTTGTATGAAGAAAACGTAGGAAACAATGAATAGAACGATCATTTCTATAGTGTGAAGCTGCCATTGTTCCATATGTGGAAAATTAAATTTATAATAAGTAAAACTGATTTTTACCATTTTTTTATTTACATTTTCTACAATGCATTATATTCAGTAATCTATCACAATTAATTAAATCGGTATTAAAATTAAATTTTACTGCTACAGAATTAAAACGAAAAAAAATAATCCAGACGCCTCTTAACATTGAAAAATCATAAACTTTAACTTTTTTTTACCGAACTAAAAGTGATGAAATCTTTATTGAAAAAATTTTAAAAAAATATTTCAATCTTTGTTTTGATGGGAAAAAATTGTTTTTGCAAAAAAAATAATAATTAAGTTGGTCGAAAAAATTGTTTAAAATATGTTCCACTTCTGGAACAATGGCGTGTAAAAGGTTAAGTTAATTATTCTCATTGAGGCCCTACATATTTTTTTTTTTTGTTTTGACCAAATTATTTAATATTTATATAATATATACAAAGGAATTTAATATTTATATGCAAACAGTAAAGACTTATTAAATAATTTTAATAACTTTTATTATTAAAAGTACCATTTAGCTTACCTTTTGATGTATAGCTATGCAACTATAATCTGGAATATTTTACAATTACAGTTTATCTACGCCTTCAATAAAGTAACTTCGTTTTACCAAATTAACCATGTCATATCTCAGCTTGTGGTCAAGATCAAAAAATAAAATTTCGAATATATGGGCAGAATTTCAGGTGTTTATATTTTACCCCTTAAAATAGACATTTTTTGAAAATTTGAATTTTTACATTTTCTTTCAACAAACTGGTTGTAAGAAAAATCATGTATTTTGGTGACAAGAAGGCATATTATCTAACTATTCGGAACAAAAAAAAACTATATATATTCTAATCCAGCTCAAAAAACATCTCGATTACAAACTAATAAAAGGACTCGAGATATGAAAACATAGTTCCTAATATAACCCCTAAACCCTAAAATGGAGTAAAAAGTTTATTAAATACAAAATGTAGCCCACTACGTTCTGAATAATTTTGTTTTGTTCGCTTGAGATAGAAGAAATAGTTTGAGAGATTTAGATGTTGGCATAAACGCTTGGATGTAGCACCACCAAAATCACGGCTATCATTCAAAAAATATTAATAACATACTTTTTAAATGATGATTTTCATCTTCTAAAATATGTATGTAGAGTTTTAATAGTTTTAATTAATTGATATTTTCAAGATAACTTGAAATAGATTGACACTTTGTGAATAGATGGAGATTTGAAGATTTCTTTTGAAAATCTTGCCATGAGTAAAATCTCTATGAGTTCTATAATGGAATATTGCTAAGGACGTTTAATATTGATATTGAAATTTTCTAGGTAAGTTATATTAAAATTTTCTTCATTAAAACTCCTTCAATTAGCAGAGCTGTACATTTAATTAAATTCAATGAAGATCTTCCTTCATACATTTTAATTGAAACAGGTATTAATGAAAATTGCCAACTAACTCTTCTCCTGGCAAATAGCGATTGAGGACAGAGCCCTGAATGAGTGTTAGATGCCCTTCCCCAACTTCTGGGGCAAAGGGCTGCTTTCTGGCTGAAATGGGGAGTGAGGGGGGGGGAGCTCTCGAAGAATCTTTCTGAAACTTTTAAATTACCCCATAAGGCCGAATGCTTCGGATACGTGAGCCCAACAGATTAAAGTCGTTTCCAACTTTTAAGGGAGATTTCGGTTTAAATTCGTTCTCTTACCTTTTAAATAGGCAGTAATTCTGAGGGAGGAACTTTCAGTTCATGATTAATTGGAGGAAAGGGTTTTCATTAGAAAGAAAATTCCTTTTGTAAATAAGCCAAGCGCAGAAATAACTGTCCTTCAGATTTTTTCTTCTATATTTCAATCACAGATATAGTCCGAACAGCAAAGTAAGTTCATGTGGAAACCAATTTGTTTAGTCGTTCATACGTAACCTGATATCATCAAAGCCGGACTGCAAAAATTCAGATGAAACGTAAAAAAATACTCCACACAAGACGGAGTATTAATTACAGTTGAGGCAGTCTGTTAAACAATTTTTTTCCTGAAATAATTTGTAAAGGAACACACTTAAAGTATTAGAAAGACATATTGAATCGTACCCATTTGGTTCATGGGAGATCCTTCATTGGAGATTATGCTAAGAGGGGGATTGGCTAACTCTAAGTACTTTTTACATATTTCCTCTACATAGTAAACATCCATGGAGAAATATTATTATTCTGCTCGACCGGTACATTATACGAATCCCTATTGTCAAAACTTGTAACAATTTGTTCTATAATTATTATATATATATATATATATATATATATATATATATATATATATTTGTATACATATTAATAAATGTAAATAAAAACGAAACATTAAAATATTACCATTAAAAGATATAAAATTGAATAAAATAAATAAAGTGAAAATTTGCATTATTTTTATATTATATTTTTGTTTCCTCCCTCAGCTTACGGATATTATTATCTATAATGAAAAAAAAGTGTTTTGAGAATTAAATATAAGGACTCATAGGTCATGAGGAAATGTGATCCTTTAGCTGTCTTTTTATGTCTTACGTAAGTCTTCATCAAGGCAAACAAAAACGCCCGTCACGCAGGGGATGCGTAAACTAAGCAGATTTCCCAGCAACGGTAGTTACTCCAGATTGGTTCTATAACATTTTTCGATCCGACTCATAATTATGACATATTTGGAACTTTTTGAACCCCCCGCCTACCTGTCCCTGGTCAGACTTCAGCCATTCACGACTATGATGAGTGAATGATGAACGAAATAGTTTTTTATTATACAAGTGACGAAAGTAGATAATTTTACAACTCGAATGAAACGTTTACCCACACGAGCGAAGCGAGTGTGCTAATTTCACGACAGTTGTAAATTCTACTTTCGTCACGAGTGTAATATTAATTTTAATTTTAATATTTTTCTATAATCGTGTAATACATGATCAGATCTAACCAGAATATGAACAAAATTAGGATGTTGTGAAGATTATGGTATGTTGTTGGTAGGTTATAAGCATGGTTGTGAAAGGTTATAAGCATAGTTATAGAACAACTAGTGATGATTGTTAAGTAGTGCAGTTATAAACAAGTGCAGGTTATAAACAAGGAAGGTAATTATTATTATATTTAAATTTTAAAATATATTGATTATTTCCACCAATAATTCATTCACATTTCAATTTATTTTGTTAAAATAAATTCTTACAATGTTAAGAAACATTTAAAAGCATTTAATTTCCAACTTCAAATTATTTTTTAATTTATACTTATTACTAATTAAGAAGGGAATTCACTTTCTTCACTCTATTGCAAAATGTTTCACTTTCTTCACTCATTTCAGTTTAGTAATGTTACCATTGTTCAACGATTACAGAAAAAGTATTGGATTAAACTGATAAATCTCGATTATGATATAGATCAAATATACATTGTCGAGTACAGAAGTTAAATCATGATTGTTGACGTCGTTTCACAACGTATGTGAATTTATCTCATAAAATAAAAGTTCAATTGGAAGGATATTTGATATTTAAGCTTCAAATAAAGTCGTTCATGACATAACAGCTTATTGTTAATATGACGTGAGTAGGAGTGGGGGATTTACTGAATAGTCACAACTAAAAACTGCTATATATCGGTTAATAATCGCGAAAATGAAAAAAAAAAAAAAAAAAAAAAAAAAAAATATATAACTTCATTCATTTCCTTAATATGCAACAATAATGGTTTTATACACTTTTTCAATCATTCGTATAATAATGAGGATATTTAAAATATATTAAACAAAAATTGCGCTATAGGTACCACTGATGAAATGATGGTATATCCAAAAGTTTTTAGACAATGCAGCCAATTCCATGTAAAATTTAATAATTGAAATGTATATTAAAACATCTCTGCTAAAAAAGTCCCTCGCGCAGGGGCTGCGTAAACTAAACAGATTTCCCACGTGAAGTTATACAATAGAGAAATCTCCATACGAGAGCCGAAAATTTACGGCAAATGGCCGAACTAGCTTTCGGCGGGAAATTCCGTCATCCGTTATCGGCCCACAATTAATAAAAATGCAAATATCTCGGTTAGTATTCAAGATAGAGAATAAATGTATAGAGCAATATTTATAGTAAATTTAACTTACAATAAGATTGGTTCTATACAATGTTTTGATCTGACGTATGGTAACGGAGATATTTCAAATTTTCGAAAATACCCCCCTCCCACTGGTCCGATTTCAGCCATTAACGAACTTGATCTGTCTTTTTGCATAAAACGTTTAAATATCGAGTTTGGTAACGATCAAACAAAAATTGCGACCGCTAGAGCGTTAACAGACATATATATATATAATTTTGAACGGACCTCATTTTCGTCATCTCCTGGGTAGCATCGATGGACATTTGAAGTAATTTTTCGAAAATCGCGTCATGAGTACGACTTCAATAGCTGATTTCCCTTAAGGGAAATCTGCTAAAAGGGTTAATATTTGTAGAGGACAATTCAGGTTGTAAACAATTACTCCAGTGTCCAATCCCGAGAGACTAGCCATATCTAGCTGTTATTCCCGACTTGCCTAGCTGTCTTGCGGGTTTAGTATCAGAGAGCCCCGTTCCAACCACAAACATCCAATTAGCTAGCCTTCCTTCATGTCCACCGCCGTCTCTACCTTAAATCCTAACAGCTGACGAGGAATTTTCGGATTAGTCATTCAACTATAATTATCCCAACAATCTTATACTGCTTCCTGGTATTCATACAGGTTATCTCTCTAACGTGGGAGTTTATCTAAATTTTGTGCGATGCTTCCTTTGGATTCTGCAGACATTTCTATTCTTCACATAATCGTTAGTATATTGTATATGTAATGAAAAAAGTCCGTCACGCAGGGGCTGCGTAAACTAAGCAGATACAGTAAAAGTTCAATCAGAGCCAAATATATATTTAGACTTCAAATAATGTGCTTCATAATATAACAACTTATTTTTAACTTGGCATGAGTAGGAGTGGGGGTTTACTGAAATCCTAAAACTAATAGAAATGCAAATACTAAGATAGAAAAATAACGTACATAACTACATTTACAGTGCATTAAATATGCAATAAGGATTGGTTCTAGGACATTTTCCAATTCAGCGTATAATAACGGAGAAATTTCAATTTTTCGAAATCCCCCAAAATATCTATATACATATATATAGTTTTACATAAAACGTTTAAATACGGAGTTTGCTAATGATCAAACAAATATTGTAACAACTAAAGTTTTAATAGACAAATATATATATTCTCTCTCCCTGAAGGGACATCAGCTTTTGAGGTCGTACTCAGGACGGGATTTTCGAAAAATGTACATCGATCCTACCCAGGAGATGACGAAAATGAGGTCCATTCAAAATTGTATGAGTAAATATATATATATATATATATATATATATTAAAAAGTGTGTGTGTGTGTGTGTGTGTGTGTGTGTGTGTGTGAATGTCCCTGTTACGCTCTAGCGGTCGCAATTATTATTGTTTTATCGTTACAAAACTCGATATATAAGCCTTTCATGCCAATCTAAAAATCAACTACGTTAACGGCTAAAATCGGACGGGGGAGAGAGTAGAGGTTTAGAGTTGGAGAATTTCGAAATTTCTCTGCTATTGTACGTTAAATCGAAAAAGTGTACAGATCTAATCTTATTGTAATTTAACTGTTTTTGAATGGTTGTATCCTCGACTCATATTAACAGAGATTTTTGACATTTTTTGGTTTTCAGCATACAGTACATCCCCACCCCTACTCAAGTCCTAATAACAATAAGCTGTTATAACATCAACCCCTTCATGCTAAGCTTAAATTCAAATATCGCTTCCAAAGGACCTTTATTATGCGAATTTGTAAAGTGATAAGGAACGTGTTTTAGCAGGTGTATGTTTTAACTTATATCAACTCTTTAACCATGTTTTAGAATAACACATAGATATTAAAAATTGTAAACATGGTATTTTATTTTTGTTTACTGTAGGTAATTATTTCTTTTTTTAGCAATTATTTTAAATATTTTTGTAAATATCCTTACAATAATTTTAGGTGTAATAAGGGCATTATTTAAAATTGTTATATGTAATTAATCGTTAGGCCTATGTTAAAAATAAATTAATGTAAATTGCTAAATAAAAAAATAATTAAAAAATCAAATGGAAAAAAAAACTTCATGAGACGTATAATAAAAAATATTATACTAAAATAAAAAAGGCTTGAAATGAAGTGCAATTTAAGTAGTCTCAAATCGCCAATATACCCAAACCAACATCTTCGAAATGTACCCAACCTTACAAAAATAAAATAAAAAAAAAGGAAAATTAATACCCATTTTCTTAGAGGTAATTCTATTGTTGCATTTGTTTTTGTTTTATGTTTATAGATCATATCAACAAGTATCTTGGCAGAATTAGAATGAGAGCTATGAAGTAATACATTTTTAAGGTATTTTGCGGAAAAAAAGAATTTTCTGCGGGGTTGGTTAACTGTTGTGCGTGCTTGCCTATACTGTTTTCCATCCATGCGCCTTACGCGTCTCCACCGAAAGTAAGCCTAAATACCCTTTTCATTCAAAAAGGTTAAAACTTTAGTAATTTCAAACCTATTTAGAATTAAATGAACCAAAAAAAAAACAATTTAGCCCATGGTATGACTAACAATTTTCTGTCAGAAAAGAAAGTGTTAAGCGAGTTATTCGTTCTTTCTTGATTTGAACATTTGGTGAGGTGAGTTCACGTGTGTTATGGCAGCGCGGGGGAATCTTCTCCGCAGTTCCAGCTTGTTTTAGTTTTATATTATGAAACTTTTCATTTGAAGCATAAATACTAAATATTGTCATCACTGAACTTTTACATTTTGCTATTAATGCACATACGAGTACATGAAGCACGTGAGAAATCTTCTTGGTTAACGCAGCCCCAACGCAACGGACATTCTTACGGATTTTAATAAAAGTAGGACATCAGGTTTTTATATAACAATTTTTGCTAAAATACTAATGTCAAGTTCGTTAATGACTGAAATTGAAATAAACCAAGCTGTTTGAGACGAATCGGATGGAGCGGTGAGATGAAATGGGAGCAAGTCAAAGGGACCGCCGGGGTTAGTTAGTTGGAGTAAGTGACCGACGAGAGGGCGCTGCTAAGAACTAGCCCAGCCCTAGGCCCTAAAGGGGTAATAGCAGGCATGATAAACTGCCGGCTATAAATTTAATTACTAGTTCTGCCAACGGCACAAAACAAACAGGTCTTACTTCACCCCCTCCCCCTTCGGCCCCCGTCGGTGAGAAATAACCCACCACTAACCAGCCTTAAACTTATTAAGGCCAGTGGCTAGTTTATTTCGTTTAGTTTGTTCGAAGTCATTTTAGCCGATTTTCCTTAATGAAAGCCAGCTATTGAGGCTGTACTCATGACGCCCTTTACGAAAAATTTCCTCAATTATCCATCGATCCTATTCCGATGACAAAAATGAGTTGCGTTCAAAACTATATACACATGTAGTTCGTCTGTTAACGCACTAGCGGTCGCAATTTTTGTTCAATAGTTACTAAACCCAATATTTAATCCATTTACATAAAAAAAGGTCATGTTCGTTAATGGCTAAAATCGGAATGGGGCGGGGCGGGGGGTTTAGAGGAGAGAAGGGAAAAAATATCTCCATTATTATGCGTCGGATCGAAAAATGGTACAGCACCAATCTTATTGCAAATGTTATGTTCTATAAACATGTATTATGTACATGTTTTTTCTATATTGAATGTTAACCGACATATTTCATAATTTTATGCCATCAATAAACCCCCACTCCTACTCCTTTCATATTAACAAAAAACTGTTATTTCATGAAACACTTCATTTCTAGGTTAAATACAAAATTTAGTATTTATTGAACTTTTATTTTTTGAGATACAAGCAAATTCGTTACGTGACATTTACGTAAATAAGATTTTGCGTCATTTACTCAAAAATATTTGTTTGATCTATACCATACTCGATATATAACCGTTTCACTCATCACTAGAGATCATAATTGTTACAGGTGGACCTGGAATTGCGGAGGTTTAGCGAGGGGTGAATCGAAAATTTAAAATATCTCCGTTATTATGAGTTGGATCTTAAAATGTCATAGAACGAATCTTGTAAAATTATGTATGTTCTACAATTGTTGGTCTATGGATTATTTCATAACTCAATAACTAAGGGAGAAATTCGTACTTCCTTTAATTCCACCCTCTGTAAGCCCACCCCCTCAGGGTTATATACATATAAATAGAGAATATTTGCTCTGATGAGATGGCAAGCCTGTTATTCCAGTATTTGGGAAATCTGCTTAGTTTACGCTGCCTCTGCGTGACGGGTTTATCTTCTTAAAGCGCAACAGTCAACGACGTAACAACCTAAGTAGTTAGATAAATTGGCTTGTGATTCCAGGTTAGTTGGGTAAAGTCAGAAATACCACCAAATAACTGCGCTCAGAGAAAGGTATTAAACTGAGGATTACCTCCATTAATATTGGTTGGATTTGATGTTTTAGTATTTATTTTTTAGTCTAGAACCAATATTAAAGGTGGTATAATATTGGTTCTAGACGAAAAAATAAATACTAAAAACATCAAATCATATTATAATTAATACTGTTGTTATAACAAAAACTGAAATCAAAAAGAAAAAAAAACAGATATAGGCCTTCCTTATTTAACAAACGTCCGTCACGCAGGGTCTGTGTGAACTAAGCAGATTTTCCACGTGCTGGTATTTAAACACTACTGATCTCATCTCACCACAAATTCTCTTCTAATTAAAATTCCGCGGAGGGAAGATGGCTGAAAACAGGAATGTACGAATTACAACAGTTGTAGAGCATCGCATTTTTTTACAAGATTATTTATATTACATTTTACTATTCCACTCATAACAACGGAAATATTTTGAATTTTGGAACCCCCCCCCTTTATAGCCGCACTACTCCAACTCAGTTCAGCCAATAATAAATATGATCTTTAGTGTTGACTGAAACGGTTAAATATCGAGTAAGAAATATAGACCTAATAAACATTTTCTAGACGAGAACGTATAAGTTTAATTGGTTATGTCATAAAGCAACGAATTTATATGTATCTTACACAGTAAAAGATTAATGAAAACCATAAACCCTCCCCCCACCCACCACTGGTCGGGTTTCAGACATTAACGCACTCGATCATTAATTTTAGATAAAACATTTAAGTAAAGAGTTTAGTAACGATCAAACAAAAATTGCGACCACTAGAGTGTTAACGGACATATACGTATATATGGTGTTGTTGTTTTTTTGGAGGTTTGGTCAATGTTGGTGAAAGAAACTTCTTAGCATATGCCGATATTTCGAGAATTTTATTTTCACTTCTTCAGGGCAAGACTAAAGATGCTTAACACTTATTATACATATTGCACTAGAGTTACTGGTTACAGTGACTTTCCCAGTCTCATGGTTACTGTAAGGTTTCCCTGTAGACAGGGAAGGTTACTGTAACCAGTAGCACTAGTGCAATATGTATAGTAATTTTTAAGTATCTTTAGTCTTGCCCTGAAGAAGAGAAAATAAAATTCTCGGAATATCGGCATAAACTAATAAGTTTTTTGTTCACCAACATTGACCAAACCACCAAAAAACAACACCATATATAAATATAAGCTGATCGGTATGATCGATGGATATTTGAGGACATTTTTTGAAAATCGCGTCATGAGAACGACCTCAATAGTTGAAGGGAAATCTTTAACAACATGGAAAGTCATTTTGAAAACCGAGTACTAAATGTTGTCGTTCAATTTTTACCTGGAAGTGTATTTAGTTATTTGATCCTTATCCACATGGATAATGCATTATCACTATTAGTGGAGATGTACGAAACTTATTTAGATATTTGTTTAACTCTGTGCTTGTTAAGGGAATTTGTAAATATTATAGGTGTGAAAATTTATCGTGGTGTTGCTTGAATAGTAATGGCCGGCTGCTAACAGCTGTGTCTGTCTCCAACAGCTGCTGTATAAATAATTAGTGGCTCTCTGCCTTCTTTATAATTCTCATTGAAACACTTGTCTCCTTTATTAACAATAAATAGCTGTTAGTGTATTCTCACATTTAAGCAGAACTTATTAGCTTAAGACTACCAAATATTTTTAACAATATTCTTTCTTTATTTGTAGAGCTTTTGCAAAAATAGCAAACAGCATCTGGGAAACCTTTACTCAAATAAATATAGTGAGCTACAAAACTGTCGTAGACAGCTGACACATTAAGCTGCTATATCCATTAGCAGATTTCCCTAAGGGGAATCTGCTATTGAGGTTGTACTCATGGCGGAATTTTCGAAATTTTTCTTCAAATGACCATCGATCCTACCTAGTAGATGACGAAAATGAGGTCCGTTCAAAACTGTATATATATACAATATATTTGTCTGTTACCGCTCTAGCGGTCGCATATTTGTTTGATCGTTACCAATCTCGATATTTAGTCGTTTTATGTAAAAAGAAAGATCAAGTTCGTTAATAGCTGAAATCGGACCAGTAGGAGGGGGGTTTAGAGGGGAGGATTTTCTAAAATTCGAAATATTTCCATTACTATACTTCTGATCGGAAAAGTGTATAGAATCAATCTTATTGCAAATTAGATGCACTGTAAATACTGTTATATACATTTATTCTCTATCTTGAATATTAACCGAGATAATTGCATTTTTATGAAATCGGGGCGGATAACGGATGAGAGTGAGTTTCTCGCCAAAAGCTAGGTCGGCCGTTTTCTTAACTGTTCTGCTCTCGTGAAATTTCTGAAAGATTTCTCATTACCGTTTGTATTTACTCACGGTGGTGCAGATTTCTCTATTGTAAAACTTCTCGTGGGAAATCTGCTTAGTTTACGCAGCCGCTACGTGACGGACTTTTTTAATATTGATTTCTAGGTCCATTTTTCCTCATTTATCTCTTAGAAGTAGAAAATTATTATTTTTCTTTTCTCTCTCCATTTCAGTAGATGTTCATTAGATGTCATGAGTTACCTATCGAGAATGAACTTTTTAAAATTTATTTTCAAATTCCAACACATCATGGAGATGGCCCTTGTTTTATCAGATTTTCCTGAAGGGAAATCTGCCACTGAAGTTGTACTCTTGACGCGATTTTTGAATAATTTCAAATGTCCATCGATGAAATGACGATAAACGGGATGTTCAAAATTATATATAAGATTCGGCTTCTATTTTATGAACAAAGGACTTAATTCCTTGACTTGAGCAACAAATAAGGATGTCACGGAAAGCAGTTCGATTAGACACTGCAAGAATTGCTCGTACATTTTTTAATTAAATTAAATTATTTATTCACGATAACTTTTTGCAACTAAGGTTAATTGGGACTGGTTATCTACAGGTTACCACCCTTTTCTATCCAGGGTGGGACTGAGGTATTTATTTAATGAATTCCGTCACAAAATAAATTCCTATTACGCAGGCGGGAGTCGAATTCGCGTCTCTAGGTTTACTATGTGTGATTGATGTCAACGTACATTACTAAATTCCTGTTAAAAATAACAACAACTACATATTGGGGATAGTCACGACCCCCGCTATACTTAAATCTAGTTAAACCTGCGAGTTAAAAAATAACGAAATATAATAATAGTAAAGTGATATATTTATATTCAAAATAACAATGAAAATTAAAATTTTGTAATGTTGATGGATAATTGATTATTTGTTAGTCGATATCAATGCTAATCTAGATGACCGGTCTTACTCCAGGGTATGTGTTACTTTTATTTCTTGCAAGTTTTTCTCCCCCAGAATTATCGAGTGGGAGTTCAAAACCACTTGGTTACTAGCTGGCTATCTGTTAATTTCATGATTATGTTACTTTCGCTATAGAAGAAAGATTTTTTTTTTTCTACATAGCGAGCAACAGATGACTATACAAATAATTATAAATAAAAACCAAGATCAGCATGCGTGCGCGTAAATCAGAAGGCCCGTGTAGCTTTAAAACAGATGGCAGTGTCAAGCTAGAATTGCTGTCACACATAATTTAACGGAGACATTTATCGCTTCCCGGGAAAATTAATGAGGTCGCTAATATAAAATCTCCTACGTTTCAAGCATATCACTTAGACGTCCCAAAATATGTTTTAATTTAAAATGACGCTTTTAGGAAATAACGATTTGGTTAAGATTAATTTACAAATATCATTATGCATAAAACGTTTTCTTTATTAGATTATATACTTTATACGCATTCTCTGCTTCATTAAATTAATTTTTCCAGTTTTAAAAATACGACCTGTTTAAATTCAATTTAACAAAAAAGGTGTCAACAAAAAAGCAAACCTCAAATTTTAATTAAATCCATTTTTATTTCACCACTAGTTTCTCGTCCGCATGATGCCTCACCAGTAGAAAATGTAATGCATACTATGCGCAGTAGGTTTTTATGATAATGACGTACACTTATAGTTTTGTTGGTTGACTATTTTTTTTTTAATTTTCAATTCTATTTTATCCTGTACATGTTTGTTTTTTTATTCTTTTGAGACTAAATACCGCCTGTTGACCATTCTATGTTTGTTATTTTGCCTAAAGTTTTTTTGTTTGTCAGCAGGCACTGATGATGGAGCTCAGAATCTGAAAGTGCAAGTTTCATACATTAAAGCACAAGTAGAGGGCAAGGCCTACTGATCCTGATAAAACGTAGTCTAAAACATAAAGGAGAAATAAATAATTGAACAACCAATGACAAATTAAAATTTTGAAATCTACCGCCATCAATTGGTTAGTGACTTTATATATATATATATATATATATATATATATAGTTTCTAATAAATTAAAATTCACAAGATCAATCTTGTGTTTAGCAGAATACCGTTAAACGAAATCAGCTATTGAGGTTGTATTCATGACGGGATTTTCATGAAGCCATTCTTAGGTTGACACGGCTAATGAAAAGTCATGTGTAACGATTTAGCCAATAGTATAGTTAGTAACCTCTTAGTATAAAGTTTTCCCCTGATAAAGTGCCGCATGGACGTGAAACTAGTAGAGAAATAAAAATGGTTATAACAATCATTTGATAATTTCCTTCTGTCAACCTTCCGTCATCGATTGGTTAATGACTTATATATATGCTTCAAAAGAACCTCAATTACCAGAATTTTCACTAAAATCTCCAAAGCCCATGTAAAATATATGTTAACACCTCTCTAATTGAAGAGTAGCAACAGAGATTGACTATACATAAAAGTCCGTCACGCAGGGGCTGCGTAAACTAAGCAGATTTCCCTCGTGAAGTTTAGTAATAGATAAATATACATACTGCTAACACAACACCGTGAATAAATACAAACGGAAATAAATGTTTCATCCAATTTCAATAACCTGCCGACAGGAAGCGTTAGGTTAGAAATGTAAACAAACGGGTCGGCCTGCCTCACACCGGAAAGAAAAACAATTACTGAAATATATGAGAATATAACATATTAATTTTATTGAGAACTATTTACTATACATACTAGTGTAATTTATAATGAGTCAGAATAATTGTTATCTCAATCAATAAAATTGTAGTAGTCCAAAACTTTAAGAGGGGGGAGGGGAGTCACCAGGGCATATTTGCATGTATCTCGTATAATAAAGGTCTCTTGAATACAATTTTTGGTATTTAAACTTCCAATAATGTGATTTATTATGTAGCAGAGTATTGTTTACGTAACATGAGTAGAAGTGGCGGTTTGCTGAAAACTGAAAAATGCAAATATCTCAGTTAATATTCAAGATAGAGAATAAACGTATACAACAATAATTATAGTAAATGTAATTAGAAATAAGATTGGTAATATAAAATTTTTCGATTCGATGCATAATAACGGAGATATTTCGAATTTTCGAAAATCCCCCCTCTAAACCCCCCTCCCTCTGGTCCGATTTCAGCCATTAACGAACTTGATCTGTCTTTTTACATAAAACGGTTAAATATCGAGTTTCGTAACGATCAAACAAAAATTGCGACCGCTAGAGCGTTAACAGACAAATATATATGTATGTATATATGTATATATATATATATATATATATATATATATATATACGTAACCTAAGCAGATTTCCCACGTGAAGTTTTACAATAGAGAAATGTGCCTAATAACACCTGTAGTAGTAAGAAACCTCTAAACCTAAAACATTATTTAGGGCATTATAATAAATAACCCAGTAGTTTCTAGCCCCAAAAAACAGTTAACCTAACCTCTAAACCTATTCACGAAGGACGAATAGTTTATGGAAAAGCCCGCCAGAGCTCTCGGCGGAAAGTCCGAACATAGCCTACTGGTGACCACACGCAGAATACAAATGCAAATATCTCGTTTAATATTCAAGATACAGAATAAATGTATAGAACAATATTTATAGTAATTTTAATTTCCAATAAGATTTATTTTATATAATGTTTCGATCCGAGGAATAATAACGGAGATATTTTGAAATTTTCAAAAATCCCCCCTCTAAACCCTCCCTCCCACTGGTTCGAATTCAGCCAATTAACGAACTTGATCTTCCTTTTTACATATCACTATTAATTTCAGAGTAACTATCAAACAAAAATTGCGCCCTATTGAGCGTTAACAGAGAAATATATATATATATATATATATATATATATATATATATATATATATATATATATATATAATTTTGAACGGACCTCATTTTCGTCATCTCCTGGGTAGGATCGATGGACATTTGAAGAAATTACTCGAAAAATCGCGTCATGAGTACGCAAATAGCTGATTTCCCTTAAGGAAATCTGCTAAAAACCCCTGAAAATTTTGAAGGTTTTACCTTCTCTAAAATTAGATCGTTAATTTCTAAAGCGTCAACGTAAATGTTGTTCGATGTGCTGGCCTTTCGCTGCAATACACGCATCACATCGTGTACTCACAGATCGCACTGCATCTAAACATTGTTCTGCGGTGAGGTGGTTGGAAACCATCCAGCTCTCAAGCCTTGTTTCCAAAGGGATATCTTCCAAAAGTGCCCGTAAGTCATTCTTCAGGAATAGATGATAACTTTCAGCGTGAAGTCGAGCAGGTAAAAATACGGGGACCTATTATGCGGTTATAACAAAGACCGACCCACACGTTTACAGAAAACTATGCTGGTAGTGAAATTCTCTAACAGCGCGGGGATTTTCAGGTGCCCAAAGGTGGTAGTTTCTTTGATTGAATATGCCCGCACGTGTAAAAGTCGCTTCGTCCGTCCAGATTACTTTCGAACTTAAGTTTACATCGTTTTGCAATTGTTCTTTGTACCAATTACAAAAATTTAATCGGCGGGGATAATCAGCGGGTATTAAATTTTGTACCTTTTGTACATGGTAAGCATGGCTGCGGTCAGCCCTTAATGTGCGCCCAAATGGTTGTCTTTGGTATGCTTAGAACTGAAGCAGCTCTCCGGACGCTTGTGCCAGGGTTGGTATTGAAGTGCCTCAGTATCTTCTCCCTCCACCTCAGGTCGGCTTCCATCGGAACCTGCATACGGTTTCCACGACGATTACATCAGAAGGACCCAGTCTCTCGAAGCCTTCTGAAAGTGCTGGATCTGTGTGGGGGTTCCTCGGTCAGGAAAACCGTCTGCGATATTCCCGAACTGCCTGGCGTGCATTGCCATCGCAGAATCCGTAGACGTAGACTATTGTCCACGTATTCAGCGTTGGTAAATCTAGCCATATTTGTTGACTTCACTGAACAGTACTAGCAACACCACTAATGTGAGAATGCGAGGCTGGATTCCCCCCAAAAAGGATTAAAATGATAGTAAACATTTTAATCCTTTCTTTTTAAGTTTAAACACTCAACCTAGACGTTTTATTGCTAAGGAAAGCGTGAGAATATTCATGTTTTCTAAATTTACTTCTCGTTAATTAAAAAATTAAGCTTACGCAAAAAGCCAATAGTTTTTTGTAATTTAAATACATTTAAAAAAAAATACCACTTTTTCACAACTATTTTCAGTTTTTTGTGATTTTCTCAAAAACGAAGCGAAAACGAGGCATATGCCAGAGGACTGTTTTTCTTAGTTTTTGATCCTCTATCGATCCCTGAACTTTGGCCGTTTGGTTTTGGGGACACCCTGTATCTATATATATATATATATCTATATATATATATATATATATATATCTATATAATTTTGAACGGACCTCATTTTCGTTATCTCCTGGGTAGGATCGATGGACATTTGAAGAAATTTCTCAAAAATCGCGTCATGAGTACGACCTCAATAGCTGATTTCCCTTAAGGGAAATCTGCTAAAAGATAACATTAAAAACTTTTCATTCCAAACATTAACATATTTTTCTACAGCGTATACATACAGACAGACTTCTACATGACACAATTAATAACGGGACATGGTTCGTTAAATTTTTACTACCACCGATTCAACATAAAATACAAGAATACTTGTGATTCACACATCTCCAAAAACGTCACCACTTAATATAGAATTTCAGACTATTGACTAACGAACGACAATAATTAAAGCAGGACATTGAACAACAAGAAGGCGAATTTCCAATGGAAGAAAGAATGCTATTTTTAAAATATAATAATGCACTTAAAATATTTGCAGAGCATGATTCTGATACAATTAACATGTTAAATACTTATTACAGCTGATGAAACAACTATATTTAAGGTATTTACGAATAATAAACAATTCTTGTTTTAAGGCTAATAATTTTCTTTTTTTTTTTTTTTTAATTTAACGTTATTATTCATAATTGTTTATATATAATTTGTACTGTAGAAAAAATGAACATATAATTTATTTATAGACGCATGTGATATGCTAACTTACATGGCACATGCAGACAAATAAATGACCTTCTTAAGTAATAGTAATAGGGTTACTATAAGATGGAAACAAATAACTAATATATGTGTGAATATATAATTTAAAAAAGTACGTCACGCAGGGGCTGCGTAAACTAAGCAAATTTCCCACGTGAAGTTATACAATAGAGAAATCTCACGAGAGCGAACAGTTAAGAAAACGGCCGACCTAGCTTTTGGCGGGAAACTCAGTCTCATCCGTTATCCGCCCCGATTTCATAAAAATGCAAATATCTCGGTTAATATTCAAGATAGAGAATACATGTATATTACAATATTTATAGTAAATTTAATTTGCAATAAGATTGATTTTATACAATTTTTCGATCCGACGTATAATAACGGAAATATTTCGAATTTTAGAAGATCCTCCCTCCTCAACTCCCCCTCCCACTGGTCCGATTTCAGCCATTAACGAATTTGATCTTTCTTTTTACATAAAACGACTAAATTTCGAGTTTGGTAACGATCAAACAAAAATTGCGACCGCTAGAGCGGTAACAGACAAATATATAGATAGATAGTAGATATATATATATATATATATATATATATATATATATATATATATATATATATATACAGTTTTGAACGGACCTCATTTTCGTCATCTACTAGGTAGGATCGATGGACATTTGAAGAAAAATTTCGAAATTTCCATCATGAGTAAAACCTCAATAGCTGATTTCCCTTAAGGGAAATCTGCTAAAAGATCTCATTTTCACCAGCTCTTATGTATGATTTTTGGATATCGGAATGAATAACTATTTAGAAAATCACGCCATATGTACAACCTCAATAGCTGATTTCACTTAAGAGAAATATGCTAAACAAGAGTATATTTAATTGCACACTTTTTGCATATAAGATATTCTAATTCAAAGAGATGCATAGTTTCCCCAGTGGAGGGATGGACGTTTGCCAACAGGTAATTGTGGACCAACTGCCCTGGTAAAGATTAATTGCAAGTCGGTTTGAGAAATGATTTAGAGCATTGATTTTGGTTGCATCGCGGTTTAATTAATTATTCCAACCTTGATTATCAATCAGTGTCACTCCTGACATCCGTCTCTGATTAAATTGGAGGTCGTTGCCAACAAAACGATTCTATGATTGAATCCTGTCTTTATTAGCCACCCTCCAACGTTCAATCAGGTTAGCCGTAACAACTGGGTTTATAACTCTCATTCTAGCTTCTCGAGCTCAACATTTTATTTTTGGTATTAACAGATTTCCCTTAAGGGAAATCAGCTATTGAGGTTGTATCGAAATTGATACGCTTGAGGTGATTTTTCGAAATTTTTCTTCAAATGTCCATCGATCCTACCTAGTAGATGACGAAAATGAAGTCCGTTCAAAACTGTATATATATATATATATATATATATATATATATATATATATATATATATATATATACTCTAGCGGTCGCAATTTTTGTTTGATCGGTACCAAACTCGATATTTAGTCGTTTTATGTAAAAAGAAAGATCAAGTTCGTTAACGGCTGAAATCGGACCAGTGGGAGGGGGGGGGGTTTAGGGGAGGATTTTCGAAAATTCAAAATATCTCCGTTACTATACGTCGGATCGAAAAATTGTACAGAATCAATCTTATTGCAAATTAAATTTACTATAAATATTGTTATATACATTTATTCTCTATCCTGAATATTAACCGAGATATTTGCATTTTTATGAAGTCTGTGGTCTGGTATTGTTCGGATTAGGCCGGCCATTTCCGCCAGTACTCGGCTCAGGTGGAAGCTTCTTCTAACCTTACCTTACCTTCGTTACTTTGTGAGATTTATGCAAATACGATCTGCTCATCCGCCCCCCCTCCTCTTCTTTAGTTCTTGGACTACTAAAATTTGAGTTATTAAAATATAAATTATTCTTACAATTTAGAAACCGTTTCAGTTGGGAATTTATTTTAATTAACTGAAAGATTTCTCATTACCGTTTGTATTTAATCACGGTGGTATTGTGTTACCAGCATGCAGATTTCTCTATTGTAAAACTTCACATGGGAAATCTGCTTAGTTTACGCAGCCCCTGCGTGACGGACTTTTTTTAACATGGAATTGGAATATCTGAAATGATGTAAACACAATTACTAACTCAGGGAACTAAAATTGCCTTTCATTTACCTGAATCATTTTATTTGTATTGTATTACAAGAAGAACAAAGAGTTTTTCATTTAATTTAAGTCTGCTCATTAGTATTGTGTAGATTTAAAATTGTAATTTATACTTTCTATAAACGATATTAACTCTCCAATTCCTATATTGCATTCACGATTGTAACTTTGTTTCCACTTAGTTTTTCCATATGCTATGCATCCAAATTTATGGAAAAAAAAAGTGTTTTCAAAATTATAGCTAATTTTAGCCACGATTGTTTGAGTAAGTATTTTGTGTTTTTCTCCAGTTTTTTTGATACGGTTGGAAGCAGTAACTATTTCAATAATAACAAAACACAAAAAAAAGCGAGTTTTTACGTTTTGTTTGACGTGGTGGCTGAAAATCAACAGGCTGCTCTGATCACACTTGAACACATGAAGGTACCTGATTTTGGAAGGTTATCCTCATTCGTGAGAGCATTCTAGTGGCTTGGGCAGGCTGTGGCACGTTCTATAGATACTGAAGTGTGCTTGAAGGGCTTTAAAGATAAATAAACGAGTTGAACATTTAAAAGAAAAGAAAAAAAAGAGGTGCACCCTGGAGGGTGCATTAGGAACTGAAGAGTTAATATACATTATTGTTGTTGGTAATTAACTTCGAGTTTGTTCTATTAATGGAAACACTGGTCACAAAACTCTAATTGTTCTGTCCTAGACATTTTTTTTTAATAAAATTTTACGTCCACTTTATGCTACTAGGCTAATCGGGACGGGTTATCTACAGGTTGCCACCCTTTTCTAGCCAGGATGGGCTTAAGGAATTTATTTTAATGAGTCCGTCACTAAATAAATGTCTACTGCCCAGGGCGAGAATCGAACCCGCCACTCTAGATCTAACACGCGAGATAAAGACCAACGCCTTAACCCGCGCAACCAACCTGAGCCCCTGTCCTAGATATGTTGGTGAGTGATCTTTGGGGTATTGTTTGTGCTGATTTTGAATCCGGGCTCAAATTATTTCTGTCACGTTTAGTTTCCTTTGGGAATCTCCGTTATTAGGCGTCGGTTTGAGAAATTTTATAGAATCAATCTTATCGCAAAAGTTATTTTCTATAAATATTGTTCTGAACGTGTTTTCTCTACATTCAATATAAACAGAGATATATCCATATATTATTTTTCGGCCATCAGTAAACTCCCATACCGTAATCATGCCATATTAACAATAAGCATTGATATGGAACACTCCATTAAAAGGTGAAATATCAGTGAATATTTATTTATTTTCTAAATTTTCATTGAACTTTTACTTTTAGAGATACGTTATGTGACGAGGTCATCTATTAGGATTTTTCGTTCTTTACTTTAAAATGTTTATTCCATCTATACCATACTCGATTTTTAGCCGTATCAGCCAACCGTAAAGATCATATTTTTCATTGGCTGAATTCATACCTTGAATAGTTCTGGTTTAGAGTGAGGTGATTTCAAAATATTTTCGTTATTATGAGTAGGATTGTAAAATGTTATAGAACCAACCTTGTATTAAGTATTAAGGGAGAACTCTCTAATTTTTTTTGTTTTTTTGCCTCCAGTAACCCCTTACCTTTCTACTCATCAGTTTTAGCAGATTTCCCTTAAGGGAAATCAGCTATTGAGGTCGTACTCATGATGCGAGTTTCGAAAAATTTCTTCAAATGTCCATCGATCCTACCCAGGAGATGACGAAAATGAGGTCCGTTCAAAATTTTATATATATATATATATATCTATATATATATATATATATATATATATAGATATATATATATATATATATATATATATATATAGATATATATATATATATATTTGTTGTTAACGCGCTCGCGGTCGCAATTCTTGTTTGATCTTTACCAAACTCGGAATTTAATCGTTTTATGTTAAAAAGGAAGATCAAGTTCGTTAATGGCTGAAATCGGACTAGTGGGGGGGGGTTTAGAGAGGGGGGATTTTTGAAAATTTAAAATATCTCCGTTATTATGCGTCGGATCGAAAAATTGTATAGAATAAATCTTATTGCAAATTAAATTTACTATAAATATTGTTCTATTCATTTATTCTGTATCTTGAATATTAACCGAGATATTTGCAGTTGTATTCTGCGTGATACTGGTCACCAGTAGGCTATGTTCGAACTTTCCGGCGAGAACTCTGGCGGCCGTTTCTATAAACTTCGCCCCTCGTGAATAGGTTTAGAAGGTTAGGTCAACTGTTTTTTTGGGGCTAGAAACTACTTTCTTTTCTTTTTTTTTGGGTTGTTACGCCCTAAAATAGATGTTTTAGGTTTAGAGGTTTCTTACTACTACAGTTGTTATTAGGCAGATTTCCCTATTGTAAAACTTCACGTGGGAAATCTGCTTAGTTTACGCAGCCCCTGCGTGACGGACTTTTTTTTAAATATAAACTGAGAATATGTGTTACGGGCATTATGAATTTTTGTTCGTGTCACGAATTGGTTTTCTACTAGAATTTATTTTCCGCCCTTATTAAGTCTCCGCCTATGCGAAAAACTGCAATACACATCCAAATGATCATTATAAGGTCTAGATATCAAGTAAAATACCCATGGACGGGGGTTTCAGTCTTCTCGGAAAATTGTGTGGAAAATTTTATTGGGTAGCTCTATTTTGGCACAATATCCTGGTGAAGTGTGAGGGGGGGGGCATGAATGAAGCCTCGGAAAGTTGAAGGCCGCGTTTGATGGGAATTTGATGTCCCCGCGGGGGATCAGGAACCATCTCACGTGTCACTATCAGCTTAGGAACCACTTAGGGAACTCCATGTTTGGACAACGTCATAACTAAAATAGATCAGTGGTCTAGCTCTAGGGGGATAGTCCACTACTTTTATCTTATGAGAAGATAATATTTTGAGGTGAAGAGGGGGAGAAATGGTAGAGTTATTGTCAAATGGGAAAAAAGAACAATTTATCGCACTTGTCCTGGAAATTCCCAGTCCATTAAGAAAGGCGTATGTTAATTATTCTAATAATAGAAATAGTTTTGCTGGACAATGCTATATTTTTTCATCTTTATTTTTGGGTTTTTTTAGCAGATTTCCCTCAAGGGAAATCAGCTATTGAGGTCGTACTCATGACGCGAGTTTCAAATAATTTCTTCAAATGACCATCGATCTTACACAGCAGATGACGAAAATGAGGTACGTTCAAAATTATATATATATATATATATATATATATATATATAGAATATATATATATATCTCGGTTATAATATATATATATTATATATGTCTGTTTAATGCTTTAGCGGTCGTAATTTTTGTTTGATCGTTATCAAACTCGGAATTTAAAATCGTTTCATGTAAAAAGGAAGATCAATGTTCGTTAATGGCTGAAATCGGACCAGTGGGAGGGGGGGGGCTTCAGAGGGGGGATTTTTGAAATATCTCTGTTATCATGCGTCGGATCGAAAAAATGTATAATATCAATCTTATTGCAAATTAAATTTACTATAAATATTGCTGTATACATTTATTGTCTATCTTGAATATTAACCGAGATGTTTGCATTTGTATTCAGTGTGTGGTCGGCAGGAGTGGGCTGTTTGGTACTTTCCGAAGAGAGCTCTGGCGGCCGTTTTCTTAACTGTTCGTCCCTCGTGAATAAGTTTAGAGATCCTTTACTACTACACTTGTTATTGGGCAGATTTCTATATTGTAAAACCACGTGGGAAATCTGCTTAGTTTACGCAGCCCCTGCGTGACGGACTTTTTTGTAATTTTACAGGAACATATTTTATTATTTTACAAGAACATATGTTTTTTATAATAACATACAAATGCGACCTGTTAAATTTCTGACGAAGGGTAGCTTGTACATGCATTTCTCCGACAAAACAGAAAATGTGTAAAACAACTATTTTCTAACATCATTTCTTGAACATAAATATTTTGCAAAATATATATTTCCCTCATCATACATACATATATGTAAGTGAATTGAAGGGTTTGCTGCAAAAAGGAGGTAGCTCCATCCCATAGCTGTTGGGAGTTATAAACACTTTCTTGTGCCAAAAAAAAACCTCTTTTATTTGGTACAAAAAGGATGCAGCTTCACGCGTTATGATGTTATTTTCATTATAATGATGTTATTTTCGTATTTTATGTTATTTGTTATAATGATGTTATTTTCTGTTTGTAAAACCAATAATTTTGCTGTACTTTATTTTCAGTTTTCTTTGAATAAAAAATACATAATAATAGTACATTCTATTTATTTTTACAACACTTTTTCCAAGGGACATAACCATATTCCTCCATTCCTCATATTCCATTCTTTTGGGCAAAAAGAGGTAGCTCCAAGGATCATCCACGTACCACCAACATTTGGATGATATTTTTTTGAATGAAAATACTGTTCTAATATGTAAACAGACCATAATTGAAAGTAAGCAACAACAATATTTTTACATAACTTAAAATTTGAATTTTTTTAAACGTTTTTTTTTTTCCGGTTTCCCAAAAACTGAAAAAATTGGAGCTACCTACCTTTTTGCAGCAAACCCTTCAATTACCTTTTGCCCTTTTTATATATCATCAAATAATCCTAGGTGAATGCTATCGTATTTGTAGTTACTCACTCCTGGTGTATTCTCCGTTTGGGTATATCCCTTGGGGGCACCTAAAAATCACTAAAATCTGCAATGGTAACCCATAAAATCATTTATTTATTTATTATTAATTTGTCAGTAAATGACAGCCTCGTTTCCAAAGGAAATGACAAGTCATATACCAATAAAAAAAAAGTCCAATAATAATAGCAATAAGAAGTTATTTATTTGAGCATATGTCCCATTACCAAATGGCATATTATATGTATGATTTTGTTTAAATACATTTTTACAATATATACTATTTATTGGATTATTACCGTATAATCAAATATAATAAAAATACGTAAAATGAAATAATATAAATAAAAAATATAATTATGAAATAAGCAAGACTATTACACAGAAAATTAATATATATTTATTTATTTATTATGTAGAGCTCCGCAACTATGGCGACTTGCTCTTCATAAACGTGGGGGAAAACAAAACAAAAACAAAAAACAAGTAAACAAAAAAACAAAACATGGAACACGAAATAACAACAAAACATAGAATAATAACAACTATTAACAAATAATAACAAAACATGGAACACAAAATAATATAAAGAACAAAACTAAAGGAACAGAACACAAAAGACACACGAACATAACATAGAACTAAAAACAGGTGGTAAATAAATAGGTAAAAAGTAAACTTGTTGACTTTACAAATTTAAATACGTCTCTCTCTCTCTCTCTCTCTCTCTCTCTCTCTCTCTCTCTCTCTCTCTCTCTCTCTCTCTCTCTCTCTCTCTCTCTCTCTCTCTCTCTCTCTCTCTCTCTCTCCCTCTCACACACACACACACACACATTAAAAAAATGTAAAATATAGAATTAAATATTCTGAAACTGCCCAATTGTTTTAAGTATGTCAGAAATGTGTTAATATGTGGGCTACCCTCAGACAGTAGTTCGTTCAAGTCATGTGGAATGTTTAAGTTAGCTCGTAATCTGCATTCTCTTAGTAGGTGTTTTATAGTTAGTCCAGTGCTGCAATGAGTACAAGTAGGCTTGTCTTTTCTGTTCATTATGTAAGAATGTGTCAGGTATGTATGTCAAATACGTAGTAAGAAAATTAATAAATGAAAGTGAAAAAAACAAACAAATTAAATAGTCAAACTCAGCCGATGTTGCGGTTTTTCTCATGTTTAATTTGCGAGTCCATTTAAACCAACTATAGTGTACGATAATTCCCATTTCTCACAATCAACTTTACATTCTAATGTATGTTTGCTACATCCATATTTATACTTTTGATAAACTTTATGAGCTCCTTATTATATTTATTAAATAATATTTGAGGTGGTTCTGGCCAATTGCCTCCGCAATACATAACGTACATGTATCAAATACCTCCTCAAAAGGTACATAAAATTATTTGCAAACAGAAAAGGTGTGTGAGTTCGAATATTATAACTGAGTCCACTATAATCTACAATTTCTACACACTACTATTCACTTCTTTCCTACATTAGCAGGGTGTATACGCTTTATTTTAGCAGATTTCCCTTAAGGGAAATCAGCTATTGAGGTCGTACTCTTGACACGATTTTCGAAAAATTTCTTCAAATGTCCAGGAAATGACCAAAATGAGGTCTGTTCAAAATTATATATATATATATATATATATATATATATATATATATATATATATATATATTTGTCTGTTAACGCTCTAGAGGTCGCAATTTTTGTTTTATCGTTACGAGACTCGATATTTAACCGTTTTATGTAAAAAGACAGATCAAGTTCGTTAAAGCCTGAAATCGGACTAGAGGGAGGGGGGGTTTAGAAGGGGGGATTTTCGGAAATTAGAAATATCTCCGTTATTATGGGAAAATTGTATAGAATTTAGTGTATTGCAAATTAAATTTACTATAAATATTGTTATATTTATGTATTCTCTATCTTGAATATTAACCGAGATATTTGCATTTTTATGAAGTCTATGGGACATGTGGTGGAGGGGTATGTTCGGATTAGTTCGGCCGTTTCCGTTAAGAGTTCGGCTCTGGTGGAAGCTTCTTCTAACCTTACCTGTCGTTTCTAACCTTACCTTACCTTCATACTTTGCGAGAATTATGCAAATACGTTCTGTTCATCCGCCCCACCCTTCTTTAGTTCTTGGACTACTAAAATTTGAGTTATTAAAATATAAATTATTCTTACAATTCACAACCCGTTTCAGTTGGGAATTTATTAAAATTAACTGAAAGATTTCTCATTACCGTTTGTATTTACTCACGGTGGTGCAGATTTCTCTATTGTAAAACTTCACATGGGAAATTTGCTTAGTTTACACAGCCACTGCGTGACGGACTTTTTATTTATTCTTTTTTTTGGTTTCCCTTTTCATTTTTTTTATTTTTATTTTTGTGGTTCTCCTTTTTCCTTATTTATTTATTTTTTCTTCCTTTCTTTTTTCCCCTTCTATACTAACATTTTCATTTATATTATTTTCATCATCCTGATGTTTCCATATACAATATCGTTTGACTAATATAAGGCTGGTATAACTATGAACCTTTCCAAAATTCATCGTATGCCGTAGTTCACTCTTTTTCCTTTTTTTTCTTTTTTTTTTTTGCTTTTCGCTTTTTTGAGCAAACTTGTATAATGAGGAAATCGCCGGCGTTGCGGAATTCATTTAAATTAATTTAAAAAAAAAATAACATAAATTAAATGACGAAATAAATAATGCGGAAGCAGTGCCTTAATGAAATCAGAAATTTATATAATTAACTAGAATGACGTGACATTAGCAGAATTACAAAGAATAAATATTATAAAAACTCTGTAATAATGATAAATTGAAGTAGAAATCGCTGTAGAGAAAAGTGTTTTATTTCCCTAACTGAAAGCTAGGAAACTAATGTTAACATTAGTACCTTTTTTTCCATGCAAACAGTTCCATGGAGCTCAGCGATTTAAATGGCTCTGTTGCTCAAATAAATCCTTCTAAGTTTTGCAAAATAAGTTTTAAAGGGCTTTGGAAAGCTCCCAAGTGCATTTAGGTAGAATTAACTTTTTCATTACGCTTACACTGGTAATGGACTATAATGTAATAATCAATGACGATACGATACAAATACGATTTTCACTAGATACAAAACTATGTTTAAAGTGCTTCTAATTTTTTGTTTGATTTTTTTTTTATGCTAATGTAACATTTTTCGGTCGTCTTTAATAAGTTTGTTAAACACTATAGATTTTACCAATTTTCGTATTATGTTATCTTATTCAGCATACTCTAGAATTTGCATTCCCTTCTCCACAATACTTCCATGGTCTCATAATCAGTGTTCTGTAAAGTTCACCTGTATAGTCCACAGGCCAGTTCTGATTCTGCTTGCCGGATCAAACCTGGAGAAAAGAATTGCACTGGTCTGGAAAAAAGTTTACCCAATCCCCGTCACCATTCCTACTGATTCTTATAAGTCGGCAATATTATACAGAGAGGACAATACAGACTATCACCACTATGTAGAAACAATCAAGCAGAAAACCTTGCGATTACTGAGGCACTCAAAACACTACACGACATTTCAAGTGACAGAGAGACTAGTATAATCTATACGGACAGCAAAATTAATATAGACCGCATTTACAATAACGAAAACCATAATGAACAGACTGAACAGATCAGAAGTCTAATTACACTATGTAGTCAGAAGAATGTAATAGTGGCAATAACATGGATAAAGGGACACTCCGGAAATTTAGGAAACGACACATCAGACCAACTTGCAAATACAGCTTCAAGAGACGAAACGATACCTATTACATACTCTAAACTGACTAAACAGACCATTAAAACTATTTTGATAGACGAATCTTATAAAAAATGGGACGAAAGATGGACAAACACTACTAAAGGACGACAATTACATAAGTACGTGCCAACTGTATACCAGAAACAAAAAATAACACTTAGCAATTCTAAACAAAACCAATTTATATCAGAACATGGACCTACGAAGAGTTACTTGTACAAATTTAAACTAACAAACACAAATACATGCAAATGTGACAATGAGACTGAACAGACATATGACCACCTCTTATATGACTGTACATTACTTGACGGACCAAGAACAAAACTCATCAAGTATATTACTTTACAAAACGGAACTTGGCCGACGGACAAACCTAAACTTTTACTCAAATTCAACAAGGGATTTAATGCATTTATTCAAGATTTGGACACCATTTTGTAGATATATACCTATTGTTGTACACATATGTAATGTTACATATGTTTTATTTTATTTCTTTTTTTGTTTTTATTTAATTAATTTATTGTTCTATAAGGTTTACAATTATTATATAAGAAATATTATAATGTAATGCTGAAATGTAGTATCACATGGATGGAGCACACATAATTTAAATAAATTCCCACGTTAGAGGGATACTCTGCGTGGAAAACAGGACGGTCTTGACAGCGATTAATGAACTCTACCATTATCTTTACCTTATGTTCTTCAATATTGAGTTTTGAAACGATCATAATATAATTCGCCTCTCGCTAGAACTAAAAAGGCACGTATTTTTTTCTTTTTTAAGGTACCATTTCGGTCGTCTCGCAGGTAGTAAGACATTTGATTGAAAATATCTCTTGCGTACCACTCAATTGCTGATTTTCATTTAGAATTATGCTAAAGTATTGGAGCCCAGGTTATCTATGTGAGTTAAGTCATATAGATTAGCGATTTGGATTCCCTCCTGGGCAATAGGAATTCATTTCTTGACGAACTCCTTAAATAAGATCTTTATACCCACCTTGACTAGAAAATTTTGGTAACCTGTAGATAAATTGTTTGAATTAGCCATACTAGTGAAAAGTAGACTTTAATAAATAAAGTAAAAAGTCCGTCACGCAGGGGCTGCGTAAACTAAGCAATTTCCTATGTGAAGTTTAGCAATAGAGAAATCTGCATACTGCTAACACAACACCATCATAAGTAAATACAAACGGTAATGAGAAATCTTTCAGTTAATCTTAATAAACTCCCAACTGAAACGGCTTCTGAATTGTAAGAATAATTTATATTTTAATAACTCAAATTTTAGTAGTCCAAGAACTAAAGAAGGGAGGGGGGGGCGGATGAACAGAACGTATTTGCATAAATCTCACAAAGTAAAGAAGGTTAGAAACAAGAGGTTAGGTTAGAAGCTTCCGCCAAAGCCGAGACTTACGAAAACGGCCAAACTAACCCGAACAACACCCGACCACAGACTTCATAAAAATGCAAAAATCTCGGTTAATATTCAAGATAGAGAATAAGTGTATATAACAATATTTAAAGTAAATTTAATTAGCAATACGGTTGGGTTTATACAATTTTTCGATCCGATGCAACAGTGATATTTCGAATTTTTGAAAATCCCCCATCTAAACCCCCCCCCTCCCTCTGGTACGATTTCAGCTATTAACGAACTTAATCTGTCTTTTTACATAAAACGGTTAAATATCGAGTTTCGTAACGATCAAACAAAAATTGCGTCCGCTAGAGCGTTATATATATATATATATATAATTTTGAACGGACCTCATTTTCGTCATCTCCTGGGTAGGATCGATGGACATTTGAAGAAAATTTTCGAAAATCACGTCATGAGTACGACCTCAATAGCTGATTTCCCTTAGGGGAAATCTGCTAAAAGATGTTTGGATTTCAAATATGATACCGGTTTTTCGTCAATATTGCACTACAATAGCTGTAGAAGTTTAGAAATAACCCGACATATTACATAAAAGAAATGGGAGCGGGTATTTTTCTTTCATAGCCATGGGAATAACAATTCTATTCAAAAGAAAGAAATATTTCTCCATAACTCCTGACTTCAGGAAATCACATTACCCAGGAGAAAGCTGCATTACAAACCTCTTTTGTAGATATTTTCGGAGTCAAACAGTTCTCTATTTGTATCAGCTTTCTCAAGTAAGTGGAATGCTTGTAGTTTCTTGATCAGTCAATATACTTATAGGGTTTCATTCTATCTATCTATATACTTTACAGTACGTTAAATTAGAATAAAATAGTCAAGAGCTCATTGTTAGGATTTCAGATGCAAGTACAGTTCATTACCTTCATATTTTGTCTTGATATAGTTATTGTTTAAAGAAAACATTCATTGTGCCGTGGGATCATTATATTTTTTTAGCAGATTTCCCTCGAGGTCGTTCGCTATTGAGGTCGTACTCATGACGCGATTTTCGAAACATTTCTTCAAATGTCCATCGATCCTACCCAGAAGATGACGAAAATGAGGTCCGTTCAAAATTATATATATATGCCTGTTAACGCTCTAGTGGTCGCAATTTTTGTTTGATCGTAACGAAACTCGATATTTAACCGTTTTATGTAAAAAGACAGATCAAGTTCGTTAATGGCTGAAATCGGACAAGAGGGAGGGGGGGGGTTTACTGGGAGGATTTTCGAAAATTCGAAATATCTCCGTTACTATACATCGGATCGAAAAATTGTATATATCCAATCTTATTGCAAATTAAGTTTACTATAAATATTGTTATACACGTTTATTCTCTATCTTGAATATTAAACGAGATATTTGCATTTTTCAGTTTTCAGCAAACCGCCACTTCTACTCATGTAACGTAAACAATACTCTACATAATAAATCACATTATTGGAACTTTAAATACCAAAAATTGTGTTCAAGAGACCTTATTATACGAGATATATGCAAATATTTCCTGGTGACCCCCCCATCTTAAAGTTTTGGACTACTAAAATGTTATTGATTGAGATAACAATTATTCTGACTTATTATGAATCACAGTGCTAGATATAGTAAATAGTTCTCAATAAAATTAATATGTTATATTCTGATATATTTCAGTAATTGTTTTTCATTCCGGTGTGAGACGGGCCGACCCGTTTGTTTATATTTCTAACCTAACGCTTCCTGTCGGCAGGTTATTGAAATTGGATGAAACATTTCTTATTTCCGTATGTATTTATTCACGGTGTTGTTGTATTACCAGTATGTATATTTATCTATTACTGAACTTCACATGGGAAATCTGCTTAGTTTACGCAGCCCCTGCGTGACGGACTTTTTTTTATTAGAAGACTGATATTATGGAAGAATACCCATCAATGGCTGTATTTTGCATACAAGAACTAATCGGTTATATTTTTATTTATTTTATATTTGTATTTATTATTTATTCAAGTGGAATTTATTTATGGTAATGAGGTACATAATTTCTTTTAGAAAAAGGTATGTCCCATTCAGGCTAATGCTAAACTTTGTGTAATTTCTGACGTAATAACCTGAAATTAACCTTTTCATTCATTTATTACTGACAAAAAAATACAAGTTATCTGAAGAAAGCTACTGATATTAAAAATAATATCAGCCAATGGAGTGATCTGGAAATCGAAATTTGATATTGATCGCTGTCGGGCTTAATATCTAAAATATCAATTTCAGTTAATATGCTTTGGAATTCACAAAGTTATGAGTGACATTGATGGAAAAGTATTTTCTACAACTTTTTATTTGTACATTCATCTCCAAGTCGAAATTTAAAATAGGTATTTTCTTCAACATCTATGATGTTAGGGAATACACCCAGAAAGTGTGACATTTTTCCACACCCATATTTTCATCGTCAAAACCCAAATTTTCATTTGGTTTGTCTAATTATGATAAAAGTAGTTAAAAAATTATTTTTATTGGTGCCCAATTTTTGCAACCACGATTAAACGGGACGGGTAGTCTGCAGATTACCGTTATTGTTTAGCCAGGGTGGAACTAAGGATTTTATTTAATGAATTCCGCCACTAAAAAATTCCTTTGCCCAGGCGGGAATCCAACTCGCCACTCTAGGTTTACCATGTGAGATTAAGGTCAACGCTATAACTCACATGGCTAACCTGATCCCCACGTAGTGAGTTCAATTCCCGCCTGTGTAATACGAATTTATTTAGTGACAAATTCACTAAATAAAATCCTTAGTCCCACGCTGGCAAGAAAAGTATGGTATCCTGTAGATAACCCGTCCCAATCAACGGTAGTTGCAAAAATGCACTTTCATACGAATAAAGTATTAACATATTTTAACAAAATTAGATAAACCAAATGAAAACATGCTTGGGATTTAATGAAAAAACTATGGTTGTGAAAAAATGTCATACTTTCTGGGCGCATTCTCTATTGTCTTAGAATTTGAAAACAAAGTATTATAAATCGTTGAGCAGTTTTCAAAAAACCATTTTTAGGGACAATGTCTCTGCCAAGGTTCCGAAAAGTTTTCGTATCGTTTCTGTCACACTCTTTCCATCTTCCATCTAGGCAAGTTTGCATAACTTCAGCAAATTTTTTATGAAATACCATGGAAGGAGAAAAATTTTTCATACGTATTTAAAGTTCAATTCCTTAAATTCATAATTTATTGAATGAAAGAAACTTACTTTCATCTAATGTTGTGTAAGTCTATGAAAGACGTTAAGTATGGAGAATTATTTGTTTTAAATGTGTCGTATTACGTTTCTAAAACCTTGTTTCTAGTACTCTTTTTTTATGGGAGTAAACTACATAGAAAAAAAAATGTATGTTCCATTCAGGCTAATATTACACTTAAATAAGTAATTTCTGAACTAACAACCTAAAATTAACTCATACTTTCGTTTGTTACTGAAAAAAAGTACAAGTTATCGGAAGCAAGTTACTGAAACCAAAAATAAAAGTCACACGTATTTGCATTTATCTCAAAAAAGTAAAAGTTCAATGAAAACAATATTTGGTATTTAAGCTTCAATTAAAGTGCATCATGATATAACAGCTTACTTGTTAATTTGACATGAGTAGGAATGTGGATTTACTGAAGGCCGAAAAATAAATAAATTCAAATATACTGTTTAAAATAATCAAGATAGCGAAAAAATGCATACATCGATATTTATAGGACATTTAATTTGCAATAAGATTTGTTCCTTAACCTTTTCTGATCCGTGTATATCTCGGGACTGACCGATTTCAGCTGTTAACGAACTTGATAACTTGATGAATAGTTAGTATATATACATGTGTAATTTTGAACGGACCTAATTTTCGTTCGGAGTTGATTCCAAATTTGCTCCGTAAATTCAAACTTAAAAGCTACTTTCCTTTTAAGCTGATCATGACTCTTTCTAAACATTTTAGTTTATTGTTGATATTTCATGAACATGAGAACTTGAAGAAGATAAGCTGAAACTTACTACTTGAAAATGACCTTAGGTTTACAACTTTAAATTTTACTACTCTGCCAAACTCCTAAATACCCTTATCAGAATTCTGTATTAACCCTAGAACTACCAAGGGGGGGGGGCTCCTCGAGCCCACAACTTTTTGTTTTTGTTCCCTATCACCCAATTTTAATGGGATATTTTTGATATTTTATGTATTCCTCAGAAAAACATCCTAGAGTGAGGGCATAACAATAAAATTAAATAAAAAAATTTCTATGTTGAGAAAAAATTTTTTTTTTGACGTATGGGCTCGAGGAGCTCCCCCCCCCTTGGTAATGCAAGGGGTAGTTATACACTTAAGTACCAAGGGGGGGGGCTCCTCGGACCTCATTTGCACCCTGATATTTAATACTACTTTTAACTAGTAATTCAAGTTTTATTAATTATATTGCTCAAATAATAATTACTTTGATGTAATTTTAACATACACAAACCTTCTCAAGTTTTTTTTTTTCTCAAAAAGAAATATATATATATTCTCCCCAAATAATTTTTTTTCATAAAAAATATATTACTGAGATGGTTATAATAATTGCTCCTGATAGGTACTTTTTTAGAAAAGAGAAGATTTTCTAGGTTGTTCCCAACTAGGGGAACAGTTAGTCCATGCTGCATCCTGGATAAACACTCGGAAAAAAAATTATTGTGTAAAAGCACCGATAATTGCATTACGAATCTGATAATTATATTTTCTTAAATTATTATTCTATTATAATGTTATAATAACTTAAATATAGATAACTTTTTATTCTAACAAGGTTTAGATATGTTCCTCCAGTAGAATAAAATTACTTAAATAAATTATTTAATTAAAGTCATCCTTTTTTCCCCATCCGAACTTTTTTTTTTAATTTATTTTTATTTTTGTATTTAATTTTTTTTTTCACAGGTGTCATAAGAAACGTTCATTAAACATAATCCAGTAGAAATAAAATTTTTAAAAAAAAATATAGAACCAAAATAAAAGGTTTTTAAGGTTGTGGGCGCGAGGAGCCCCCTCCCCCCTTGGTAATCCATGCGACCTGGGAGAGGTCGGTAATACTAGGGTTAAAACAGTTAAATATATGGTTCGTAAAAAGATCTTACTAAGATTGTGGCTCTTAGAGCGATCAGTGAATCATGCCATTAAAAATTCCACATTTTCATTTTTTTTTTTGTATTTATGGAATGGAGAGGTGTCATGCAAATACCTTTATTGTCAGAATAACCTGAATAGCCTATTTGTCGCTTGGGAAATCTGTTTAAAACGTTCTGTAGTTTGAATAATACTGGCAGTACAATACGCCATTCTTGGGGTTTCAATGAATTGTTTTCTACCGCAACAGAATTAGACTCACATTTTTTTTTTTTCATTCGAGGTGCGGGAACGATTCAAAGTCATTGTATTCTTGCTAATGAAAGCATTTAATCATTTCATGTCTTAGAAAAATTATACCATAAATTTCTTTCAGTACATAATTCTATTTTGTTCAAAATCAGTTTTATGTTTCACTAATTTAGAAATGTCATTTTTTTTTAAGTAAGAAAAAGAGCTCATTATCCTTTTTACGCGCACACACAACACACACACACACACACACACACACACACACATATATATATATATATATATATATATATATATATGAAGTGTTGTAGTGGTATCCAGAAGCTTTGAATAAAAAATACAGATCAATTATTATAATATTAATTAATATAAATCTAAGTCAAGAACAGTATTCAATATATAAAATTAACATTTCGAATTTTAGGATATTTCTATATGGGACATTTATAGTAATATTTACTATTAGTAAGGTTTTCTGAAGGCCGAAATCTAAAAAAAAAGTCCCAGTTTTTCCGTTAACCCTTAATTGGCCAGAAACTAAAAAAAATGACTTAAAATGAAAACTATTCTTAAAAACTCATTGTTTGCGTTCCTAATAAATAGAATATATAAGGTTTTACTTATTTTCTTTTTCTGAACAAAAATATTACATGGTGTCTTTAAGTGCACTTTGGCCAGTTACCCTAAAACCTTAGCGGTGTTTTTAAGTAGACTCTGGCCAATCACCGTAAATCAAAGGGGGTGTCTGTAAGTTATGTTGATAAACTGACATAGTTTCTAAAAATATAATTAAATAATTTATTAGGTAATAAAAGAAACGTGTTGTAAATAAAAAATGAGTACATTGTAAACAAAATATAAATCCGTCAATAATATCATTAAACCTTCCCTTATCCTTGAAATCCAAGAAAACAGGCCTTTCACGTGTGTTACAAAGTCTCACATTACATTTTCGGAATAAAACAACCCTTTGATTTTGGTGATACAGTCTACACTTTCCTTTTGTAGTGAATACTTGTCAATGGTGCATCCCATCAAGTCTTGCTGCATCGGCTACGAGAGCTGCAGTAGTTGTTGGCTGCAATTAGTGGTCCTGGCTCCACTAGCCTTTTACCTCGCCGGTCCAGTAGAACAAAATCAAAGGGTTGTTTTATTCCGAAAATGTAATGTGAGACTTTGTAACACCCGTGAAAGGCCCTGTTTTCTTAAATTTCAAGGATAAGGGAAGGTTTAATGATATTTTTGATGAATTTATATTTAGTTTACAATGTACTTATTCTTTATTTACAACATGTTTCTTTTATTACATAATAAATTATTTAATTACATTTTTAGAAACTATGTCAGTTTATTAACATAACTTACAGACACCACCATTGATTTACGGTGATTGGCCAGAGTGTACTTAAAGACACCGCTAAGGTTTTAGGGTAACTGGCCAAAGTGTACTTAAAGACACCATGTAATATTTTTGTTCAGAAAAAAAAAATTAAGTAAAACCTTATATATTCTATTTATTAGGAACGTAAAAAATGAGTTTTTAAGACAATTTTTCATTTCTAGTCATTTTTTGAGTATCTGGCCAATTAAGGGTTAACCCTTAAATGGCCAAGGTGCCTTTAAAGACACCGTTCATATTTAGCTCTCCCAGAGAGTAACTGCTTCTATTCTTACCCCTTTTGGGCCACAGTCCACAACCCTTACCCTCCCAAGAATAAGCATATGCGATAAAAGTCCATTTATTCTTATTGGAGCTAATTACTAGCAATATACTGAAGAAAATCATCATTGTTTACCACCCTATTTCACACTAGTTGCCTGCGAAGTTTCTAATTCATTTAAATATACGCTATTCGATTTAAATATTAACCAAAATGGGTGAATTAGTTGTAAAGGATTGTATTTAAGTTCCTATGTGTTTCATTTTCCATTCTGGAAATAAATAGAGTTATAGCATGAATTTTAATGATGGTGTACTTAATAATCAAGATAATAAAAAAATGGCTTATAACAATATTTGTAGTATATTTTATTTTCAATAAGATTTGTTTAATAGATTTTATTTTATTAGATATCTCCGATGTATAATAATTTGCACGATCAATGGAAATTTGACGAAATTTTTCGAAAATCGCTTCAGGAATACAACCTCAATAGTTGATTTACCACAAAGCACAATCTGCTAATACAAAAAATACATAAAAAAATTGACGAGTCTGTGAAAAATCTTCTTCTTTACATCACACTGGTGAACATCCTTAATATTTTATTTTATTTTATTTATTTAGTCTTTTGCCCCACAGAGATGGTGATTGGCATTATTGGGATGATATATTTACTCCTTCATGTGCTTACGTTTTTTGTACTTTTATATTGTGAAAAATATTTCTTTAATATCTGATTCTTTCTAATATCCGTGCTTTGTCTAAAGAACATAATAAAAGTTAACTTTTTTAAATCTTATTAGGTATGCTGTAGACCTATTCTATTTTTTATTATATGTTTTTGTAAATGTTGATGTGTTTTAGATATGTTAGTATTTGTGGAATATATTGGCTGCTGTCAGTTAATAGTTCTGTCATATCGTGGGGTATGTGAAAGTTTTTTCGTTGGATGCAGTCTGTCAGTATGTGTTTTATCGTAAGGTGTATGTTGCAGGGTTATCAGTCCTTGTCATTAAGTGTCTATGTGTCAGGATTGTGTGGCCGATCCTGAGTCTGGCAAGAACTACTTCCTCCCGTCTAGTACTCCTATGAAAAAAAAATCCAGAAAAAACGAGTTTAGTTCGTTAGTTTAGTCTAGTTAGTTAGTATTTTTTAACAATTTAAGAAGGCACCCACCGCCAAGTTTTCCTCCTGGGATACATATTAATTATTTATAACACCATTTAAGAAATAAAAATGCTACAATAATTCTTTTCAGCTCTTTAAATGATCGAAAATTGAGAAAAAACAGGGGGGCGGGAGGCTTTCCCCACAAAACACTAGGTATTGTGGAAAACATGAGTCATATTTGGATTTAGTTGGCCGTTTTACATACGAATCTACAGGTATAAGGTCAAGACCAATTTTCTAACAGACTAGTGTGTATAGTGTTTTTCGATCTGAATAAAAAAAACAGATATTTCAAAATACTTACTACATATTTTCTAATTGACCCAAGCTGTTAACCTCCGGTCTTTCTTCTAAAAAAAGACATTTATTTATATTTGAAAAGATATCGCCAGAGTTATTAAACTAAATGTGTTTTATCGTTAGGTCTTTGTTGCAGTATTTGGTTATAGGGTTATCAGTTCTTATCATTAAGTGTCTATGTGTCAGGTATGTGTGGCCGATCCTGAGTCTGGCAAGAACTACTTTCTCCCGTCTAGTACTCCTATGGCTCGATGGCCACTCCTTAATAGTTCTTTTGATACTGCGGAGGTGGTTCTTTACTTCAATCCATTCTGATTGTTTAGGATTCGGTGGCATATATGTCTCACTATGTCTTCATATTATAAGTCTGTTTGTGCGTATTCTTAATATAAAACTAAACCAAAAACGCACTCTCGGCAAATGATCATGCTTAGTTTGAACGATACAGATAACGTACGAACGACATATTCGATATTTAACACACACAACTCCAATACCCGAGCATTGCAATTTAGCGCGAACTGGTTAGGGAAATTGGTTATGGGTAAATGTAGAGGCTTTGCAGGTGGAATTGTTAATTCTGCGGCGAGGGTTATTTGTCGAGCAGGTTATATTAGTGGTTCCAGTGGGCATTCATTGCTAGTCGTGCTGAGACAAATGGGCTCCCAGCATGTAAATTATATCTGCAGGGCCTTACAACTGATTGTGCCAACATTTCCTCTATTGGCAGAAGGTAATTGATGACACTTAAATATAATATATAATAATTGTAAACATGCTTATATACTACAATAAGCTGATAAATGAAACGAGATGAAGTCAAAGGATTTTTTTTTATTAAGCATAATCAATTTACCGGGTGTACAGAAAGTTCTAAGCCTGATTTCAACTTACATATTTTTATTTTTCAATATAGTCCCCCTCAACAGCAACGCACTTATTCCCCCGCTTTTTCCAACATCTGTAACCCTGTCAAAAAAAACATTGTTGTCAAAACCTTCCAAAACAACCTTGACAGCTGAGGTATCATAAGTACACCAGGCTTAGAACTTTCTGTACACCCCGTAAGTGAAGTGTTATTATTATTTGAAGTGAGAAGGAATTGTAATTAACCCTCCCGCGGGGGCGCCTATTTGAGTTACGTTAGCGGGGGAGCTGCGGTGTTTGGACCGCAATTTGTCTTTTTCTATTTTTTATTAAGAAATAAGCAATAACTTACTTATTTATGTAGTTTATTTATTTTTGCTTTGGTTTTACAGTAATTCTAATGCTTGAAAATTATACGTTATCATCATGGATGGCCTAAAAAATTGTTTTTAAATAGCTTTGGAATATAAAAAACAACCTTGCAATAGGAAGAATAATGATTGAGATATTTTAATAATAAATCGTTTATTATAAATAACCACCAACATAGGATATTCAGGAATGTAGGAATAGTGGTATAGGAACAATAATTTTATGTTTTATAATATTATTTTAAATACTAAAAATAGAGTAAAATTATTAATTATTTTCATAAAGTTTGAACAAACATTTTGTAATATAAATGCAGAGTAATAGTATATTAGTAATATAATAAAAAATTAAGTTCAAAGTTATAAAAGATCAAATACAGAAAAATTATCCGGTTCACAATTTGCAAGAAAAAAAAAATAATTTATCAATTAGGAACTAGAAAAAATGAACTTTTTTTTACATTACAGAACAAAGATCAAACTTCTTCCTCGTATAAAGCAGTTCCCTGACAATTATTGTACATTACTTGATGGATACTGTGATTTCGGCAAAAATTCCTTTGGCACATATTGCATAAAACGCTTGTTCTATTATTTCGATGTGTCCCACAAAGGTAGCAAATTTTTTTAGCCCTCAGAAACCGACTCAAAATGTCAGAAAAAGTTGATATACAAATACCTGGAGCCCGCAGTCCGCTGAAGTCATTTATATTCCTAGTATTTTGACAGATGTTCGGATTGCCGTCCAAATGCCGCAGCGCGCACGCCGGAGGGTTAACGCAGAAAATCAAAATACAGGAAATAATTAGCCACACTTTCTTTCTTTCGGTGATCAAGTTTTCAGAGAATCATTTCCAAATTATCAGATATTACTAAAGAATGTGCAAGTACATCATGTGTCACTGGTGTCTTGAACACAGCTTTTGTTGACTGAGAAAATTCCCACTCAAGACTTAATTTACATAAATCTTCCAAAGATTGACAGCACGTATTTATTTGTGTATTAAAAGCACTATTCAATGAAAAAAAAAGTCCGTCACGCAGGGGCTGCGTAAACTAAGCAGATTTCCCAAGTAAAGTAACAGGTCTGCCAACGGCTCACCGGAAAGAAAAACAATAACTGAAACATATCAGAATATAACTATCGTTTTATTAAAAAATATGTACTGTATCTTAAACTGTAATTTATAATGAATCTGTATAAATTTTATCTCAATCAATAAAATTGTAGTAGTCCAAGAGATGGTTTCAGCAAAGGATATTTTCTGCATAGCACACACCCAATTTAACATCTGGATCTCGTATACCATTCACAAATGCTTCAATCTTAAACTGATGTAGGAACGAATGATTTTCACCTGGGTAAGTCAGCTGCACCAAACGTTCAATTTCCATGGCAAAACCTTGTAGCGTCTCGTTCGGTCTCTGCGCTCTGCCCCGTAATTCCATCCTGTACAGTTCTCGCTTATGTTCACCACCGAACTCGCGCTGTAATGCCACCAAAATGTCCTCATAATTATTTCTCCAAGCTGTAACGGTAAACTCTCCAGTATTTCTGCAGCGGTTCCCTTCAGTGCCAAAATCAGTTCTACCGCTTTTTCTTCATTATTCCACCCAGTTTTGCTGGCCACTGTCTCAAATTGGAATTTGAAAACATTAAATGGTACGCTACCGTCAAACGTGGGAGCCTTTCTCCTGCTGAACTGTTCTGAAATGAATCTCACCGGACCCTCTCGAACATGTAGATTGTCCATTTGGAATTGCAGCTCACGTATTTCTTCGTCCATTTTTCTTTCTAGGTTGGACATTTTCTCGTAAACATTGTTTTAACCGTCTTTTCCTACGGTGGTTCTTCCTCCCACGGTGGGTCGGATCCGACCATGCTGGCTCCTGAAGGGCGTAATCATTAAAGAAATTACTAATTATGCAGGAAAAGGATAAATATTGATTAAAAACTAAAAAAAAATTTTATTTACTTTAATGTTTAAAAAAGTTAACATTGATACTTATATCAGTCATCATTGTCTTTTGACTAAATTTTGACAGTCTCTTAAAGTTATATACTTAAATTATTAAAAAAAAAAATACAAAATAAAGGAAAAAAGTGAGAATTAAATTGAAGAAAACTTGTTGTCTTGTCGTCGAACCTGCAATTCTCGAGGATAAATTCAAATCGTGCTCAGAACGTAGTATATCGAAACATGGGTGGACCATAAATTTGGGAAAATATTTCCTTGGTATTCATGGTGGAATTTTTCAATGTGTCACTCAAATAAAGGAGGCCAAGAAAGGCTTTAAATTCTTCATTATTTGTAATGAAATATAAGGAACATTGCCGGTAAATGAATGCCGCGTCCGTTCGATTTATTCGTTTGTGTGCTTTACATTACTTATCATTTCTTCACCAATGAAAAGTAAAAACAGTTTCAAAATATCCGTGATGCGTCTTGCTTCTCCTCTTGGGCCAGGATTTCCTCTGACCACATTGATTGCAAGAACTCTGGAAAATTTTGATCTCATCGGCTTATCGGTCCAGAGGGTTTCCCCATCCTTGCCGAAATCGAAATTTCTCTCATCATCGTCAAAAACCTGGTCATTTTTCAATCCACTCTCATCAGCATCAAATACATCATCAACGTTGTGTAATATCTCATCTTCCTGCTCGGATGTACTATCCTCGATTTCTTTCAACATGTCTTCATTCTCTTGGCGTCGAAACTCCTCCAAAATTTCTTCCGGCGGTCGTGAAAATTTTATTGAATGCCATTCTAAATAAAAAAATCGTCCATTATTATGGGAATGTAGAAATAATCATGAAAAAATCTAAAGCATAGAACCTACGGTGGGTCGGATCCTACCACTAACTTATTTCCTACGGTGGGTCGGATCCGACCACTAACTTATTTCCTACGGTGGGTCGGATCCGACCACTAACTTATTTCCTACGGTGGGTCGGATCCGACCACTAACTTATTTCCTACGGTGGGTCGGATCCGACCCCTAACTTATTTCCTACGGTGGGTCGGATCTGACCGAATGGTTAATAATGAGGAGAGGACACTTACCTGAGCGAAGTGGACTTGTCAGCCTCCCAGGCACTACTGCAGAGGAGGGTACCTAGGACCATGGAGTAGTCGGGGAAGCCAGGCGATTTTTAGACAAGGAGGAGCCAGCGCACCGGTCGGATCCGACCCAACCGTAGGAGATGAGAGTTAATGCCGCTGATTTTTTCATCAAATTCGCTGACTCTTTGCTCTATCGCTTCCACTCGTTTGCCTTATGCCTCTGACATTTCGTGAAGTGTTTGGTTTGTTGTTCTAAAAGCTTCCTGAAATTCTTGACAGACTTCACTTAGGATTTTCTCGCTGTTTAATATTGACGCTTCTTGAAATTCTTATCTGACCACTTAGGATTTTGTCGCTATTTAATCCAAAAGCTTATTTAACTTTTTCTTCTAACCTCTCGTAATTAGCTCTAGAAGCTTCTTCTAGTCTCTCGTAATTAGTTCTAGAAGCCTCCAAGAGTTTCTGGTTGTTATCTGCTATTTTTTCCATCATAGCGGGCCAAAATTGAATTTAAGTACAAATTGCTGCTTGAAATAGGAGTACATACAGTAATGTCTTCGTTATCGGTAAACTCCTGTGTACTTATATCGATTCCTCGTCCTTGGAATTCATCTGTCAACCGCCTTTGTAATTCAGCCTTTTTTCCTGTTTTGACAGATCCAGTTTAGCCAGCTCCTTCTTCAGATGTTCCACTTTCGTTCTTCAAACTTCATTTTTGTTGATTTTAGTTTTGCAATCCAAATTATGACACTAGTTGTTACGTTTTATTACAAAATAAGAAATAAACGTTTTTTTATTCGAGTTTTGTAGATGATGAGTAGATTGAAAAATTAAACACACACACACAAGCTTCATAGTTCTATCACTGCATAATTAATTTAACAATGCACAATACACTTGGTTAATTATTCTTAATTACTATTCACAGTATGCACTGATAGCGTCACTGTTCTTCAGATTACACAGTCCAATAATTCACTCACGATCACTGAAGTTCAACAAAAACACGGCATTGCACTGTCCTTGACTTTGCGAAGTTAACGGCACAGCACTGTCTTAACCCTCCGTCGGGCGCACCTCTGGACGAAACAAAATCGGGCGCACACGGCCTGAGAGGCCGCCCACATATTTTAGCCCCCCACGCCCCATCTAATTAATTTTAATTTTAAACGCTGGTAGGACAGAATTTGCTAGGATCTAAGGAAAGCAAATATGCTATTTAGTACGTAAAATAATAACTTTATTAAAATAGAATGAAGCTTAAACTAAAACAAGTAAAATTGATAAGGCGCATTCGGCCTGAGAGAGAGTTAGACTAGCACTTATTTTTCAAGATATCGACGAACTTCTTTAGATATATATAAAAACGATTTCAATAGATATATCATGAAAAAAATCATCTTTGAAATTAAGGAGCAATTGGGCGCAGTCGGCCTCACAAGCCACCTAGGGACCAGTCGGTCTGGATGAAGGATGGCAATAGACTAAAGTAGGGGATTCTAAGCATGAACACGAATCAGGAAATTACTGGGAATGGCACCTCACAGAGGAGACAGGATGAGGCGGGGCATCAAAAAGTATGTTTTCCTGGCCTCTCAGAGCCGCTGCGCCCGACGGAGGGTTAAACACGGCACTATAATGTTACTTACAGAGTCACGGCACAACACTGTTCTTCACATAAAAAGTCCGTCACGCAGGGGCTGCGGAAACTAAGCAGATTTCCCACGTGAAGTTTTACAATAGAGAAATCTGCCTAATAACAACTGTAGTAGTAAGAACCTCTTAACCTAAAACATTATTTAGGGCGTGATAACCCAGTAGTTTCTAGCCCCAAAAAACAGTTAACCTAACCTTTAAACCTATTCACGAGGGACGAATAGTTATGGAAACGGCCACCAGAGCTCTCGGCGGAAAGTCCGAACATAGCCTACTGGCGACCACACGCAGAATACAAATGCAAATATCTCGGTTAATATTCAAGATAGAGAAAAAAATGTATATGACAATATTTATTGTAAATTTATTTTGCAGTAAGATTGATTCTGTACAATTTCTTCGGTCCGACGTATAGTAACGGAGATATTTTCAAATTTTCGAAAATCCTCCCCTTAAAACCCCTCCCCTCCCACTGGTCCGATTTCAGCCGTTTAACAAACTTGATCTTTCTTTTTACATAAAACGACTAAATGTCGAGTTGGTAACGATCAAACAAAAAATTGCGACCGCTAGAGCGGTAACAGACAAATATATATATATATATATATATATATATATATATATAATTTTGAAAGGACCTCATTTTCGACATCTCCTGGGTCGGATTGATGGACATTTGAAGAAAACTTTCGAAAATTCAGACAAGAGTACAACCTCTATAGCTGATTTCCCTGAAGGGAAATCTGCTTTAAAACACTTAACCGCACTGCAACTAAGTCGCACTGTAGCACTGAACTCACTGATAATCACTTGAAGACAGCTGAGAACAAATTAAACTTTCGGCCGATCTGTATGCTATTTATAGGGAAGCGGAAATATCAAAGCCGAATAGTCTTGACTCTTCGAGGCCTGGACTGGTAGGGACTAGGACGGGCGCGACCATCCCTAAGAGGGGCACCCTTTGATCTCCTCCGTACTCCCCAAATACGTGACTATCACTGTTAAATTTTTAATGTATTTCATTTTCGCAACAATATAATGCATATATATATATATATATATATATATATATATATATATATATATATATATATATATATATTTACAGTTTTGAAGGGATCTCATTTTCGTCCTCTACTAGGTAGGATCGATAGACATTTGAAGAAAAATTTCGAAAATTGCGTCATGAGTACGACCTTATGGGAAATCTGCTAAAAGATTAATAAGATTGGTTCTATAACATTTTATGATCCCACTCATGATAGTGTAGACATTTCGAATTTTCTAATTCCCCTGTCTAAAGAACCTCTATTCCAGTTCCGATTTCAGCAAATAACAAATATAATATGTCAACAATAAAACTGAAAACAGCTGAATATCGAGTATAGCATAGATCAAATATACATTTTCGAGCAAAGAACAAAAATCTTACTTGGTGACGTCATCACACACGTATTTGCATGTGTCGAACAAATTATGTAAATAATGTACGACAATGTAAATAATGGGCACGAAATAGTCAGCAAAATAGTTATTTATTTCTTCATTGAGTCCATAAAATTGATTAATTACATTTTTTCTAATATTTATTTATTTATTATTATTTATTAACGTCCACTTTTTGCAACTTAGGCTAATTGGGACGGGTTATATACAGGTTACCACACTTTTCTAACCAGGGTGGGATTTTAGGACGTTATTTAATGAATTTCGTCACTAAATAATTTCCTTTGCCCAGGCAAGAATTGAACTCGCCACTCTAGGTTTACCATGTGAGTTTTTCTATTATAAATACAAATAAATAGAATATCATCCCTTAAGTGAAATAAAAATGTTAAGCAATTATTTTTTTTTGGCGTTTCCATCAATGATGAGGAATTTATTCCAGTTATTATTTTACAAAATTTGTAAAATACTTAGAGATAATATCGATGTTTAAATTGCAATAAAGGCTTGATTACTATTTGTATAATGATATCAGACTCACTCAGTACTCTGAACCAAATGGTAGACATTACAAATAGTTACATATTGGAAACGTTCGTCCCTTAGCCGAAATTGGAATGTTAGCTTTTAATGTCATTTTATATTTCCAGAATTAGGTTACGAATCGAAGGCTAGATGTCGAGTCCTGTTTGCAATTAGTGTTACGTACCCTTCAAACAGAATGTTGTAAAACGATACCCGAGCGTATTGCACCGCACATCGCCAGTTCCCGATCAATAAACGGATTGAATTCCAGTATTCGGAATATTAATGGACGCCATCGGTAATGTCTGGAATATACTATAGGATGGTTTCCTCCTCATACTGGGAACTAAAGGTATTATTTTTATTTATTAATTTTTAAACACACCCCTACTCTTTATAGTTCATCTTAAAGATATTAATGAAAATACGAAACCTCATGTCAATCCATCGAGTGGAAAATCTCCGTAGTTTACACCGAAGCATAGCTTTTCAATTAACAAAATAAATGGTAGAAAAAATTAAAATATTTCTTTGAATATATTTTTCTACCATCAAGAACAAGAGGGTCATAGCGAAGGATCCCAAGAAGTGTGCATATTACATGAGGCCAAGAAAGGTAAAAAACTAAGAGCATTGGAAGGTCTGGAGATTGCATTGAATAAGAAACTTATTGGTAGTCGATCTTTGAACAAGAAGACCGATTGCTATAAGTTTGCAATGGTGGGGGTACTGGACATCGATGTTATCTCCCGCGTGCCAGCCAGTCGCTTGCTGTCTTTCTCAATGAGTGCATGCAAGTAGGTCAGTAATATATTCCTATACCACAATAGATCTCTCACTCTCTGTATTTCATTTTAAGAAATGACTTAAGAACATTTATTGTTAGATGTTTATTATGTTAGATATGATTAGACCCTGTTGCAATGTATAGAGTTTTTATTAATGTTATTGATTTCATGACCCTGTTCCGGAGATGGAGACATTAGTCTTTGAAAGCGCTTAGCGCTGAAATAAACAAATTGTGAAGAATTGGACGGTGTTTTCTCTCCCTCCAAGTACATATTCTTCACTTCCAACAAACACTGCCGTGAAAAAAAAATAAAAACATTCAAATATATATTAAAAAAAAAGTAGTGAAAGAAAGAAAAAGTCCGTCGTGCAGGGGCTGCGTTAACTAAGCAGATTTCCCACGTGCGCCTCGTATTTGCATTTACCTCAAAACGTAAAATGATAACTATATTTACTATTTAGGCTTCAAATTATTTGCTTCATAATATAACAGCTTATTGATAATACGATACGAGTAGGAGTGAGGTTTACAAAAAGCCTAAAAATAATGAAAAAAAGTACATAACAACATTTTTAAAACATTACATTTTCAATAAGATTAATTTTGTACTAATTTTCGAACAAACGCATAATGACGGAGATATTTTAAATTTCGATTTTTTTAAAATTCCCCCTTCGCCTTCTTCTCCCACTAATCCGATTTCAGCCGTTAGCAAACTCGATCATTATTTTTATATAAAACATTTAAATATCGAGTTTGATATTGATCAGACGAAAATTGCTACCACTAGAGCTTTAACAGACACACATACACACACACACACAAATATATATATATATATATATATATATATATATATATATATATATATACACACACACACACACACTTATGAACGAAAAATATCCTAGGTAGCATCGATGGATATTTGAAGACATTTTTTTTTGAAAATCCCATCATGAGTACAACCTCAATAGCGGATTTCCACTCGGGGAAATCTCATAAAAAGAATATGGAAATTGAAATCTATCATACTCTTTTGCTAAAGGAATATCTCAATCTAAAACATTTCAGGTGGCACATTGATAGCAATCATTCATTTGGTAAACATTGAGTAGGGAGTTTGATTCCTACCTGAGCAATAGGATTTTATTTAGTGACGAACTCAAGAAATAAAATTCTTAGTCCCTTCCTGGCTTGCAAAGCGTGGTAAGATGTAGATAACCCCTTCCCAATTGGTCTTAGTCGCACCGATTTCATCCATTAAAGAACTTGATCTTTCTTTTTACAAAAAATCGATTAAAACGAAAAAAAACGATTAAAATTTGATAAATAGCAAACCAAAATTGCTACCGCTAGATCGTTTACAGGAAAATACATAAGTCTTAATATATATATATATATATATATATATATATATATATATATATATATATATATATATATATATAATGAAAGAGGGCAATAATAAATTCAGCCATACTGTATACAGAAAACCTACAGCTACAGGTAGATATCTGAATGTCTCATCCCACCACTACCAGCCCAAAAACATGGTATCATTTATAAATAAGTATACAGAGCTATATCGTTGTGCAGCAATGAAACTCATTTAAAAAATGAGATAAAACAACTAAAAGAAGATCTCCACTACAACGGCTACAAAAAAAAATGGAAGTTTCAAGAGTATTTAGAAAAATTAAGAGAAAACTTGATACCAACAATGTTCAAGAAGATAATGAAAATATTCAAGTAACGCCATTAAGAAATATAACACTTTCTTATATAGCGGGTACTTCAGAAAAACTAGCAAGAATACTCCGAAAATATAATTTACGGACAGTATTTAAACCCCACAAAATAGTCAGTGAATATTTAAAAAGTCCAAAAGACAGCCAAATTTTACGAGATAGTGGTGTTTACATGATACCATGTGATTGCGGTAAAGTTTACGTGGGACAGACTGGAAAAAAGACTGCGAAATGAGTCAGCCAACACATGGCTGATCTGAAACACCAGAGAACAAAGACATCCGCCATAGCTAGACACGCCAGTTTTAGTTCTCACCAAATCAAATTCGATGAGAACAAAGTTTTACACAGAGAGGATCATCTCGGCAAAAGATAAGTCCTAGAGGCTATAGAAATTAACAAGAGAACGAATACGATAAACGGCGTGGACGGTGTCACTCTCTCTGAGACATGGAAAACCATATTAAATAAAACCCTTGGGGCTCAGGTTAGCCATGCGAGTTAAAGCGTTGACCTTAATCTCACATGGTAAACCTAGAGTGGCGAGTTCGATTCTTGCCTGGGCAAAGGAAATTATTTAGTGACGAATTCATTAAATAACTTCCTAAAATCCCACCCTGGCTAGAAAAGGGTGGTAACCTGTAGATGACACGTCCCGATTAGCCTAAGTTGCAAAAAGTGGACGTTAATAAATGATATTATTATTATTTATTAACGTCCACTTTTTGCAAATTAGGCTAATTCGGACGGGTTATCTACAGGTTACCACCCTTTTCTAACCAGGGTGGGATTTTAGGACGTTATTTAATGAATTTCGTCACTAAATAATTTCCTTTGCCCAGGCAAGAATCGAACTCGCCACTCTAGGTTTACCATGTGAGATAAAGGTCAACGCTTTAACTCGCATGGCCAACCTGAGCCCCAAAAATAAATGATAATAATAATAAATAGAACCCAAACCATCTGATTGAAGTAACTATTCAAATTAATTTAAATTATTTGCCTGACGAAGATGGACGCATTTCCATTGAAAATTTGCAGAACAATGAAAATTCCAATCGCTGGAGCAGACAGCCGAGGTTCTCACAATGATAATACTCCCCAGCGATGCAGCCTCAAAAATAGAATATATATTGTTATGGAAATTTATTTCAATAGCTATATCTAAAATAGTTTTAAATAACATTTATGTAACAGTTAAATGTTACTTTAAACGAGGTGGACCAGGAGAAGAAAGGAATATATGAACCTTGTTGCCCCTATTTTTCAATGAAATACGAAATCCAAGACTGGACGGTTATGGGGTTACTGTTCGGCTCAAAAAACGGTAAAGATACTGCTAATAGAACAAGGGCTATCAAACGATGATCTGAAGAACTTATCCATACTTGTTCTAAAATCATCAATAAGAATCTTCGATCATCATTTATATAAAAAATAAAGATAAAAATAATAAGCTGCACTCTCATCTGAGATACCCACCTAATTTATCAATTTATTCCAAATTACCGTATTCAATTTAAACAAAATTAAACCAAAAAAAATACATTATTACCAATAAATTTGCAGATGAGGAGGTTGACCATTCAGGTACCCTCAGAAAGAGGGCTGCTTATTTTGTTTGTTTTGTTATATATATATATATATATATATATATATATATATATATATATATATATATATATATATATACAATTCTACTGTACGTGTGTATGTCACTGAACTCCTCGTAAACGACTGGACCGATTTGAATGAATTTTTATGTATGCGTTTGGGTGACGCCTTGGATGGTTTAGATTTACAAATCAGCCCGGCAGGTGGAGCAGGAGTGGGGGTTATAAGAGAGGCATAAAATTAATAATAGCAATATTTCGTTTCCTACTGGTTTTTCGGCAAATATGCACTTGAGGAAAGTTGTTTATTTTGTTATTTAGAGTAACTTTTGTATATTCACTTTTGTCGTATGAATAGGTATAACTGAGATATACCCTAAAAAATTAAAGTGGGAGTCAACAATTTTATTGGGCGCTAACGATTGAACTGAACTAAACAAAACTCTAAATGTATTAGCAGTAATTATTCCATGATTATAACCTATATTAATTTTTTTTAGGTTCTAACGGGAGTGGGGGCTATAAGGAAGAGCTTGAAAAAAAATTCGCGATATTTAATTTTCTATTTGTTTTTAGGCAAACGTGCACATAAAAGTTGTTTTTTCTGTTACTAAAAGGAGCTTTTGTTTTATTATTCTTTGTTATTAAATTTAATATCCTAACCGCTTGAAATATAATGCAGGACAACGTCTGTCGGGTCCACTAGTATATATATATATATATATATATATATATCATGGTTAATTGCTATATCAAGTTCATTATACAGTAATATATTATCACCTTGGTGTGAGCTTAAACGGAAACATAAATTTGAAAGACGAGTTTTCTTATTTTACACTTGACAAAGTGAAGTTAAAGAGAATTAGAAAAAATATTAAACTGGTATTATGTAAGGGATTCACCTTAATCAGTTAATCGAGATAGAAGTTTTTATTAAGAGCCCACAGAGAAATTCTAATCCCAAACTTTTGAAAAAAGGCTTTCAGAAATGAGTGGGGATTAGGAGAGCCCGAGTGAAAGAAAACTCAGAAGGAAAAAAAGAAAGATGGGGCGGTCTTTCAAGTGTAGGTCATTCGGAAAAATAAAAATGGTTTCCCTTTTGAAAGGATTGTATGAAGTGAATGTTTGAGCTATATGAAATGCTACATGGTTCTAAAACAGATTGTTAACTATAGCTTGCGTGCATTCTGTACATTTACGAGCCATAGTCCTGCCATCTAACCCTAGGTCGCCCCATGAAGATACAGTACAAACATTGACATGTTAAAACATTGTCTCCCTTACAATCTTCCACAATAATACAGCATTCCATTTTTCCCCAATTATTAAAGTAAACAGAACAGAAGGGTATACCGAAAGTGACGTTTTTAGTACTTAGCTTTTTCCCTATGAGAAGTCATTTATTTGAGTACCCAGTGCCACATGGCATATTACGGGTACGGTTATGTTTAAATAAATCCTTATGATATTTACAAATTAGATGATTATTATCTTATAGTTAAAGTATAATAAAATAAATTAAAAGTGTAAAAGAATCAATATAATTACAAATCAAATTAATTAATGAAATTGGAAAAAAAAAACAAATAAAATAAAGTTTAACTCAACCGATTTTACGGTTTTGATCTTTAATTTGCAAGTTTATGTAAGCCAAAATGTATTGAATTATAATTATCTCTCCTGTAACCATCTTTAAATTCTAATGTATTTTTGCTACATCCATTTCTGATAAACATTATGAATTCTTTATTATATTTATTAAATAATATATGAGATGAATCTGTCTAATTGACTCCTTTTGAAGTTATATTCATTATTAAATTTGATTTTTTTTATTATATGTATATGTAAAAATGTTTGTGTAGCCTGTGAGTCGCAAGTACATTTGTTAACACTCTGAATTATAAACCTTGATCAATAATGTCCTGTCTTTCCATGTTCTGTTAGAAATTGTAAGCATTTGTGATGGTGACTCTTAATTGTGTTGTAGTTGTTGTGAGTTATATTTGGTATGTATTGATGTAAACTGCAAGATTTGTTACATGTCGTCCATTCTCTGTTCCACTTATTTATTGTGTCCGTACGTAAGTAGTAAGTATATATATATATATATATATATATATATATATATATATTTGTGTGTGTGTGTGTGTGTGTGTGTGTATGTGTGAGTTTGCATCTGTGTCTGTTAGCGCTCTCGCTGTGGCAATTTTGGTTTGATCAATACCAAAATCCATATTTCAACGTTTTAACAGATTCATTAGCGACGTTTTATTACTCATTAGGCGATTTTTTGAAATTCTTCTACGATCAAATGTATATATATATATATATATATATATATATATATATATATATACAGGAGAGGGGCGATAATCCGGACGTCAATAAGCCGGAACGTCAAATAGGCGGACATATACCAGATAGTGAAAAAAAAAAAAAAAAAAAAATATGGTTTGTGTCTTTTAGCGATACGCAATGCACACGAGACAAGCCAAACTGAAGTTTCTGAAGCCCGGGAAAGAATTGATTATCGTCTAGAAAAATATCAGGAAGGAGACTGCATGTAATTCCTAGAACCAAATTTTTCAGTATGTAAGTTCGTTAGACACAGTTCCGAGAAACAAAAACCGCTAAGCCGGGCTCCTTCCTTATAAATGTTTGTTATTTCCTGTGTTTCCACTGAAATAAACCCCCAACCCCAATAGGTCAGACTTCAGTATGTAAGTGAAAAACGTCTTTCACAGTTACCACAAAAGAAAATAGATGACTTTTTTCATGCTAGCTGAACCCATTCATGTGAGAGTTTTTATTTATTTGTGAATACATATATGTATATGTATATGTAGTTCGATATTTTTTTGACATATGTATCTGTTTGTACAACTTTTTTTTAGATAAAGTTTAACTCCTAACGTTTATTTTAATATGAAGTACATATGTACATATTTTTAGTTACATATTAATTAATAAACTATATGCATAAATATATTTAACGACTTTTATGCTCCTTTCACCATATGTAGTATGAAATTGTTCTTAAAACGATGTTTTTATATCGATGTTCAAAAATCCGGATATTTCGAAAATACGGTTGTGGTCCGACATTAATTAGTCCAGATTATCGACGCTCTACTGTATATATATATATATATATATATATATTTGTCTGTTACCGCAATTATTGTTTAATCGTTACCAAACACGATATTCTGTCGTTTTATGTAAAAAGAAGTATCAACTTCGTTAACAGCTGAAATCAGAAAATGGGGAAGGGGAGGCTTAGAGGGGGGTATTTCGAAATCTCGCCAAACACAATATACAAATGTTTTATGAGATCAAAAGTGTTTTACGCCAGAACGTGGGAAAACTGTGTAGCCCCTGGTCTGTATTCTGTGTTTTGAGGTTGAGTTATCAGAAGCCCGAATCTAGATATATATATATATATATATATATATATATATATATATATATATATATATATATATATATATATTGTAGTTTCTACGCTCTGTCACCGGATAGAATGGCAGATTCCTCAACCACCTTCCAGACGACAAAGGCTGGAGCTGGAGAAGGATTAGGAAGGCGGAGGACATACATAACAAAATAGCACATTGTTATGCAAATTTAGTATTATTGAAAGTTTTGTAGAAAAATGGAAATAAAATGCATAAGAAAGAATCCAAAATAAGGAATAAGAGATATCGGTGAGACTATGAGTTCCGTATAAGCCATTATTATTGTTGGGGTTCGATCAGAACGATATTATAAGTTGGAGTTATGGCAAAACAACAAAGAAAAATTACGGAATAATCTACACAGGAGCGTGAGCGAGAGAGAGAGGGAGGGAAGGAGGGAGCTAGAAAGAGAGGAAGGAAGAGAGAGAGAGAGAGAGAGAGAGAGGAGAGAGAGAGAGAGATGAGAGAGAGAGAGAGAGAGAGAGAGATGGAGGGAAGGAGGGAGTGAGAAAGAGAGGAAGGAAGAGAGAGAGAGAGACAGAGACAGACGGAGAGACAGAGGGAGAGGGAGGGAGTGTGGGAGAGATAGATAGATAGATAGATAGAGATAGAGAGAGAGACAGAGAGAGAGAGAGAGAGAGAGAGAGAGAGAGAGAGAGAGAGAGAGAGAGAGAGAGAGAGAGAGAGAGAGAGAGAGAGAGAGAGGGGGAGATGGGGGGAGAGAGGGAGAGAGAGAGAGAGAGAGAGAGAGAGAGAGAGAGAGAGAGAGAGAGAGAGAGAGAGAGAGAGAGAGAGAGAGAGAGAGAGAGAGAGAGAGAGAGAGAGAGAGAGAAATAATTATAGATATTTATATATATATATATATATATATATATATATATATAGATATAGTGATAGAGAGAGAGAGAGAGAGAGAGAGAGGGAGAGAGAGAGAGAGTGAGAGAGAGAGATAGAGAGATAGAGAGAGAGAGAGAGAGAAAGAGGAGGAAAGAGAGAGATGAGAGAGAGAGAGAGAGGGAGAGAGAAGAGGGAGAGAGAGAGAGAGAGAGAGAGCGAGAGAGAGAGAGAGAGAGAGAGAGAGAGAGAGATAGAGGGAGGAAGGAGGGAGAGAGGGAGAGAGAGAGGGAGGAAGGGAGGGAGAGAGGGAGAGAGAGAGTCAGCCGCTCTATGAGAATGGTGCAGATTTCTCTCTCTCGCTCTGGCTTGGTGAACACCCACACGGTATTGCGCTCTTCTGCTCTCTGTCTGCCTTCGTTTCGCTCTGGGCTCGCTCTCTCCCCTTCACTCCAGGCCCATCAACCACCTTTCCAGACGACAAAGGCTCGGAGCTGGAGAAGGAAATAGCAGTGAAACTGCCGGCGGAAGGACATATAGAGAGATTTGGAGGCATCATACGTGTATAGAAAACGCGGCTTAAGGATTTACTTGAAAGGCAAACATTTACTCCAGGAAAGGATTTACGATTTATGCCCGTCTAACTCCAAAAGCAAATATGTTCCTCGAAATATTTTGTGTTCTATTTCATTTTCAATATTTGGGATATTACAGGGATATAGAGTTATAATGATGGCTGGCATCAATTCATCGAAATACCTAGAACATTTGACTTCCAGTCGTTAACACCATGTTTAATTCCAGATCTACACTCCCCATCCCGCAACATAGAGCCGAATTAAAATTACCTAGAAACCCTGTCAATGATTTTTCTCTATCAATCTTATATAGAGGTTCTTTCGTTAGATAATAAGAAAGAAGAAAATAACTGTCGACATCCATCATAGGAATGTTACATGAACAAAATAGGCACGAGTGCTTTGCTAATTTAGTATTATTGAAAGTTTTGTAGAAAAATGGAAATAAAATGCATGAGAGAGAGAGAGAGAGGAGAATAGATGATATCGGTGAGACTATGAGTTCCGTATAAGCCATTATTATTGTTGGGAGCGAGAGAGAGAGGGAGCGAGAGAGAGAGTGGGAGTCGTGGCAAAACAACAGAGAGAGAGGGAGCGAGAGAGATGTAGAGAGAAGAGAGAGAATGAGAGAGAGAGAGAGGGAGAGAGATGATAGATAGAGAGAGAGAGAAGAGAGAGAGTAGAGAGATGAGAGTAGAGAGAGAGATTGAGGGAGCGAGAGAGGAGAGAGCGGAAGAGAGAGAAGAGAGAGAGAGACAGATAGAGAGATGGAGAGGAGAGGAGAGAGAGGAGAGAGAGAAGAGAGGAGAGAGAAGAGAGAGATACGGAGATGGAGAGAGAGCGAGAGAGAGCGAGAGAGAGAGAGAGATAGAGAGAAGGAAGAGAGAGAGAGAGATAGAGAGAGAGAGAGAGATAGAGAGATGGAAGAAGAGAGAGAGAGAGAGCGAGAGAGAGATGAGGAGAGGGAGAGAGACGGATAGAGAGATGGAGAGAGAGGAGGGAGAGAGAGAGAGAGAGAGAGAGATGAGAGGAGTAGAGAGAGGAGAGTAGTAGAGAGAGAGAGAGAGATGGGAGAGAGAGAGGGAGAGAGAGTGAGCGAGAGAGAGAGCTTTTTTTTTTTCGAATTCTTGATAGCATTTAATAACACATGGTGGCCAGCAACACGCACCTATTTTAGGAGCTTATAGCCTTGGAAGTTATATTATTAAATACATACAAACAGGGGTATACAGAGTCAAAAGGTAGAGTAGTGTGGGGGGTGGTATAACAACCACTGTAGGATTCTAAATTAATTCTTTGCACATATAGCTAATAAATTTCCTGGAGTAACCAAACTACTGACTCCTAAATTCAAAGTAGTGGCTCCGACAGAATAAACTTGAAACACATTTATGGGGTTTATAGAACAGTACTGAGGGATTTTTGGTGAACAGTGCCTGTATGTAAGGGGGGGGGGGGAGAATGTGTGGAGAGAGAGAGAGAGAGAGAGAGAGAGAGAGAGAGAGAGAGAGCGAGAGAGAGCGATATGCGAATTCCTTTTTCTTTTTTTTTTTTTTTTGCTCCGTGCTATTTTTACATGTAAACATTTAAGCCCGAAATTAGACCCTTTGTGATCTTTATTACGTAATAAAAACAAATCCAGTCCAAAGGTATGAAATGGATTAACTAATTTAATATTCAGTTATTTAAAATACCGGTTGTATAGTGATTAAACGAAAACTAAAAACCTATATGCCTTTATTATGTTATAAAGAAAATTATTTAGATGGTCAGGTTAGCCCCGTGAGTGAATGCGTTGGTATTAATCTCATATGGTAATCCTAGAGAAAGAAAATAAATGAAAAAACTATGTGTCTTTGTTATTTTATAACGCAAATTATTTAATTTAAAAAGTAAACGCATGGATCAATATGTTTTTTTGTCATTTGTTCATAGATTGTATTATAATAAAGGAATGAGAAATAACAAGGCAAATTGAAAGTAATAGTGGAATTAAAAATATTAAATTATTTTCTTACCATTTTCATTGTAAATTCAGAAGAAAAATCAAGTATTTCACTTTTGGAGAGCATTTTTGGGCATATTTATTGTATTTGAAGCTATTTCATACACTCCAGTCACTTTTTTTGTGTATTCTCAAAGATTTGGTATTCGTATAACCATAAGAATACGGAGACATGGCATCACAAATTATATAACTAAACCCTAATTTTTGGATAAGAAATAAGTGTATTTCAGCCAATGTTTTCAACATGTTCAAATTTTTTAAAATTTCATGCAACTGTGTTGTTGTCAAGTTTGGTAAGATTTTAAAAACTCTCAACAATCCGGGAAGAAGAGAAACATCAAAAAGAGGATTGTATTTATAATGTCACATGTGTATCTAGTTATCTAGCTATCAATATATCTATCTATCTATACTTAGATAAGGTGGAAACTGTAAGCCTTCAAAATAGAAGGCTATCTAAGGATATCTAGGAAGAAGAAGCAAAAGATTTAGGCTGATGCAGCGATGAATTAATGATATGGAGTAGTCAATATCAAAAAGTCCTTCACACAGAAGCTATGTTAGTTAAGTAGTATTCCCACGTGCTGCTGTGACACACGTGATCTCATTACACCACATATTCTCTATTTCTATAAAAAAAAAAAAACCGCGAATAGCAAGGTTACGAATAACTCACTTAGTACACGAGTTACGAAAAAAATGCTTAGAACAACAATTGTAAAACTTTCATAATTTAACAAAATGTCCGTCACGCAGAGACTGCGTAAACTAAGAAGATTTCCCACGTGAGGTTTTACAACAGAGAAACTTCACGAGAGTCGAGCAGTTAAGGAAACGGCCGAACTAGCATTTGGCAGTATAGTCACCCAGCCGTTAGCAGCCCAGATTTAATAAGAATGCAAATATCTCGGTTAATATTCAAGATAGAGAATAAATGTATATAACAATATTTATAGTAAAGTTAATTTGCAATATGGTTGATTTTGTACTATGTTTCAATCCGACGTCTAGTAACGGAGATAATTCGAATTTTCGAAAAATCCTTCCTTCTAAACCCCTCCTCCACTGGTACAATTTCATCCGTTAACGAACTTTGACCTTCCTTTCTACAAATAAAACGGACTAAATATCGAGTTTGGTTCCGATGAAAAAAAAATTGTGACCGCTAGAGCGGTAACAGACAAATATATAACTACATACTAACTAGATATATATATATATATTATATAGATATATATATATATATATATTAATATAGATTTCAGCTCTTTTGTACGGACTTATTTTCGTCATCTATAGGTAGGATCGATGGACATGTGAGAAAAAAATTTCGGAAATTCTCGCGTCATGAGTACAACCTCAATAGCTGGTTTCCCACAAGGGAAATCTTCAATATAACCGATGAGTAGCATGTTACAAATAACTCTACTTAGTACATGAGTTCAGGAAAAAAACTGTAGAGGACAACAATTGGCACCTTCTTTAGTTTGATCCTGATCAATTGGTTCCATTCTACGATCCAGCATATAATCCAGGAGATATCTCAATTTTATAGGTCCTTAAGGGATATGATCATCAGTATTGAATAATACGATTTAATATTCGAGTATGGTATAGATTAAATGAACATATTTGAAACAAGAACGGAAAACCTTAATTGATGAAATCATTTGCATGTATCTCGCATAATAAAGGCCCCATGGAAACAATATTTGGAATTTAAGCTTTGAATAACGAGGATTATTTAGATACATTTGATGTAAGCCCCCCCCCCCTTAAAGGGAGGGGTTTATGAAGGCTGAAAACTAAAATTTGCAAATATCTGGATTTAAAATTAATCTTTCAATATATATATATATCAACATTTATAGACAATTAAATTTACATTAATATTGGTTCTATGTACTTTTTCAATTCAGTGTATAATAACGGAGAAATTTAGAATTTTTGAAATTCTCCCCCAGTCTGATTTTAGCCGTTAACGAACTTGATCTTTAGTTTAATATGGAATACAAGTTTACATAAGCTTTTACATGTTTTATTGTTCTGACTTTATTTATTTATTAAACAAAATGTGGGTTTTGGTGTTAGAAAGGTTTTAATTTGCTGTTATTACTTTTAGGAAATATGATTTCTATTGTTTTATGACTCTTTAACAACTATTCTAGGTTTTTTAAAATACTGTAATAGAAATAGGATTCCTCTACATGAGACAACTAAAAATATGTTGACAGTGGTTCATTTCTCTCAAGGTCGTTAGCGTCATGTAAGTGTAGTGCTGGATAAATGAATACAATTTTTCAAATAGCCAATCGAAGTAGTTGAAGGCATTTGTGTTTCCTTTGGAATGGTGATGGCTTGTAGCTGGTACGTTATTAGCAGGTATCCAAGTAGTCTAAAGCTTACGGGTATACGCTGTACTGTTAGCGATATATTGGAATGCTTACACGTTGTTCTGCTGCTCCATACATTTACAACGATGTGCTATTGTCTCAGAGAACGGCGGTGTTTACCTCATCGTTTCCTCTACGACTTCTTGATTACTTAGTTTTCCTCAAATGTCAAGTTCCTTCAAATATCATACACTGCAAGTAAAGCATGCATGGAAGTTTAACTGATCGAGATCAGTAAATAAAACACAAATCATAAAAGTCCGTCACGCAGAGGCTGCGTAAACTAAGCAGATTTCCCATGTGAAGTTTTACAATAGAGAAATCTGCATACTGGTAACACAATACCACCCTGATTAAATACAAACGGTAATAATGAGAAAATCTTTCAGTTATTAATTAAAATTAAAATTCCCAACTGAAACGGATTATGAATTGTAAGAATAATTTATATTTTAATATCTCAAATTTTTATAGTCCAAGAAACTAAAGAAGGGAGGGGGGGGGGCGGATGAACAGAAGTTATTAATAGAACAAACTCGAAGTTAATTACCAACAACAATAATGTATATTAATATCGTTTATAGAAAGTATAAATTACAATTTTAAATCTACACAATACTAATGAGCAGACTTAAATTAAATGAAAAACTCTTTGTTCTTCTTGTAATACAATACAAATAAAATGATTCAGGTAAATGAAAGGCATTTTAGTTCCCTGAGTTAGTAATTGTGTTTACATGCATTTCAGATATTCCAATTCCATGTTAAAAAAGTCCATCACGCAGGGGCTGCCGATTACCCTTGTAAGTTTTACAATAGAGAAATCATCTGCATACTGGTAACACAATACCACCCTGATTAAATACAAACGGTAATGAGAAATCTTTCAGTTAATTAAAATAATTTCCCAACTGAACCGACAATTTGAATTGTAAAATATAATTTATATTTTAATAACTCAAATTTTTAGTAGTCCAAGAACATAAAAAAAGGGGCAATTTTTGCATAGATCTCACAAAGTAACAAAGGTAAGGTAAGGTTAGAAAGAAGCTATTCCACCTGAGCCGAGCAGTACTGGCGGAAATGGCCTATCTAATCCGAACTATACCCGACCACACACTTCATAAAAAATGCTAAATATCTCGGGTTAATATTCAAGAATAGAGAAATAATGTATATAACAATATTTTTCATAGTAAATTAAATTTGCAATAAGATTGATTCTGTACAATTTATCGATCCGACGTATTGTAACGGAGATATTTCGAATTTTCGAACATCTTCCACTTTAAACCCCCCCCCCTCCCACATGATCCAGATTTCAGCTGTTAACGATACTGATCTTTCTTCTTTTACATATAAACGCCTAAATATCGAGAGTTTGCGTGGTACCGATCAAACAAAAATTGCGACCGCTAGAGCGGTAACAAATCAAATATATAGATAGATAGATCTCTCTCTCTCTCTCGCTCTCTCCTCTCTCTCTATATATATATATATATATATATTATTATATATATAATATATATATATATATATATATATATAGATCTCTATCTATATACTGTTTTGATTGAAACGGACTTCATTTTCGTCATCTACTAGGTTGGATCGATGGACATTTGAAGAAAAATTTCTAAAAATTCCCTCATGAGTACAACACTCAATAGGTGATTTCTCTTAAGGGAAATCTGCTAAAAAAAGGCTGTGAATAACTAAACAGATTTTCAACGTGCTGGTATAACGCCACATATTCAGATTGGATGCCAGAAAGTATGAACAATTCGCTTAAAATTTGGGTAAAGAAAAAATTTATAGAACAACAATTGTAGATCATCATTATTTTAACAAGATTGGCTGTATAACAGTTTTGTATCCGACTCATAATAATGGAGATATTTTGATTTTTCCTCCTTTAGACGGGAAGAATTTCGAAAAGTCGAAATATGAGTTTTGGACTTTCAGTGAACCTCCACTGCTATTCATGTTTAACAATAAGCTGTTATTTTATGAACCGTTTCATTCTAAGGTTAAATGCCACATACGGTTTACATTGAACTTTTAAATTATGGCATACATGCAAATAAGTTGTGATCTATTAAGATTTTTCTTTCTTGAATGGAAAATGTTAATTTTACCAATATCACACTTTTCAGACACGTTTCAGTCAACACTAAAGATCTTGTTTATCAATAAAGGATATATGCTAATAACGTACGAGCTACAAGCCATCACTTCCAAAGGAAACACAAATGTCTTCAAATACTACGCTTGGCTATTTGAAAAATTGTATTAATTTATCCAGCACTATATTTACATGACGCTAACGACCTTGAGAGAAATGGACCTCTGTTAAACTATTTTTAATTGTCTCAGGAAGAGGAAAAATTACCACAATTCCATAGTAACTGTTCTTAAAGCGACAAAGCGCTTTCGGTGCATTGCATCATCATCGTATGCCAAGTTGGCACAACAAAAGAACAATAAGAAACCTATTTCTATTACCCCCTAAGACCCTGAGCATAGTCGAAAACCTATTCATAAAGCTAGATAGGATGAAAAAAGGAGGGTATTAACCTTTTACATGCCGCTCTGTGATTCCAGTAAAAATTTTATTTTTTTTCTCCAATATTGGTCTCAACATGTTTCAGTTTAAATAGTTAATACAAAAAATCTAAAAAAAAAATTTTTTTGGTGGTTTTCCAACTTGTTCCAGAAGTGGAACATTGGCAGGTTCAGGTTATGCAAAGAAAAACAACAAACTTTTTCTTAATACCTTCATTAGAATGTTCGTAAAATAATAAAAAATGCGTATGAACAATAAGAATACGGAATCAAACAATTTTGTTCTGCAAATATAAGATTTAAAATCCGTGATATTGCGGAAAACAATCAATATGAATGCGTTTCTGGCATTCTTTGCATAGATATTTCGTGTTGGTGCCACAATGAACACACCTTCCTTGGGAAGCCGAAATTATATAATGTCCATCTGTCTTTCGCCTGCTAGGAGGGATGGTATTCTTCGGCCCTGTCCGCGGACCATCTTTCCGTTCTTTCGGCATTTATAAGGTAAGGATGTTTGTCGGCAAGGTTCTCAATTTCCTCAGTCGGAATCTTATTGTCAAATCGGGTTCTTTGGCTCCAGTTGGGGGAATTAGTGGGTTTCTTAGAAGTGGTTGCTTTAGGAGCTGGTGTTTTGGGAGAAGTTTTAGTCCGTTTTCGTTTTAGCATATTTCCCTTAGGGAAAGTCAGCTATTGAGGTCGTACTCATGACGCGAGTTTTGAAAATTTCCTCAAACGTCCATCGATCCAGGAGATGACGACAATGAGGTCCGTTCAAAATTATATATATATATATATATATATATATATATATACATATATATATATATATATATATATATATATATATATATATATATATATATATTTGTCTTTCAACGCTCTAGTGGTAGCAATTTTTGTTTAATCGTTAACAAACTTCATCTTTCCGCGTTTTACGTACAACGAGAGATCATGTTCGTGACTGGCTGAAATGGTACCAGTGGGCGGGGGGGGTTAGAGGGGGATTTTTGAAAATTCAAAATATCTCCGTTACTATACGTCGGATCGAAAAATATTATAGAATCAATCTTATTGCAAATTAAATTTACTATAAATATTGTTATATACATTTATTCTCTATCTTGAATATTAACTGAGATATTTGCATTTGTATTCTGCATGTGCTCGGCAGCAGTGGCTATGTTCGGACTTTCCGCCGTGAGCTCTGGCGGCCGTTTTTGTAATTATTCGTCCCTCTCGTGAATAGATTTAGAGGTTACTTACTACTACAGCTGTTATTAGGCAGATTTCTCTATTGTAAAACTTCACGTGGGAAATCTGCTTAGTTTACGCAGCCCCTGCGTGACGGACTTTTTTATTATGAGTAGTAGAAGAAGAAGGTTGGTCGAAGGAAGAAACAGGCTTGTCTTGGGAGGAAGAAGGTCGATCGTCTGAAGTATAATTTTTATCAGTACTATTTTTTTTTTATAAATAAAGCTACTTGCCCACAAACATCCTCGGGAATGACTTGCTCCAAACAATTTTCGTCGATGTCTTCTTTATCTGTTAGGCGTTCGTTTTCGTCAGGAGGAAGCTGGCAAATATCTATTTCTTCATCTGAACTGTTTCCCGATTCAGGATCACTCAACGATTTTAGGTAGTCCAAATATTCCACTGCTTCTTCCACGGTACGAAATATTTTTTCCATTTTTAGTTATAGATAATTTAAAAAAAAATCCACGAATAAAATACTTAAACTATAATAAAATAAGAGAAAGAAACGCGATGCGGTTACGACAAGAACACAGTAATAACTGAGATAACTACACCAAAGGATGTTTGGCGTAGTATTTCCAATAATATGTGTTCTAAGAAACTAAAAAAAAAATACGCAGATTTTCTCTATCGCTAAGGAGTTATAACAAAAATTGAAGATCTTAGAAAAGCAATTAGTAGTTCCATGAATTTTCGTGTTCAGTTTTGTACGAAGAAAACAACGTAGGAAACAATGAATAGAACGATCATTTCTATAGCGTGAAGCTGCCATTGTTCCATATGTGGAACATTAAATTTATAATAAGTAAAACTGATTTTTACCATTTTTTTATTTACATTTTCTACAATGCATTATATTCAGTAATCTATCACAATTAATTAAATCGGTATTAAAATTAAATTTTATTGCTACAGAATTAAAACGAAAAAAAAATAATCAAGACGCCTCTTGACATTGAAAAATCATAAACTTTAACTTTTTTTTACCGAACTAAAAGTGATGAAATCTTTATTGAAAAAATTTTAAAAAAATATTTCAATTTTGTTTTGATGGGAAAAAAATTGTTTTTGCAAAAAAAATAATAATTAAGTTGGTCGAAAAAATTGTTTAAAATATGTTCCACTTCTGGAGCAATGGCGTGTAAAAGGTTAATAAGACGGGAGAAGGGACCAGGTTGGAGGCATGTCTCGGAAGCCTCTCTCATTGCTCTCCGGTCCCGAGGCCTCAGTCACAGGGAATCACATGTTTCCTGTCACATCATTGTGAAGATGGTTAGTCATTGTCTCGCACTTATTCTCTTTTTTTCTTTTACGTTTTCTGGTATGTATTGCTTTCTGTAGCTCCCCCGGTGGTTGTTTCCTTCATTTTTTCATTTTTGGTTTTTTTATTTTTAATTGGACTATTCGTTTTTTTACTATTTGATTCCATTTTTAGACGTTTTTAGTGTAAATATTCATTTATTCTATTTTAGACTATTATATTGAAAATTGTGTATATAATTCTACTGACAAGTTTTTAATTTTAATTTTAATCTGTGAAAATAGTTTTTCTTATTTCTATAAATATTCACTGGGACACTAATTTATAGGTTGTAATTTAAAAGATTGTATGTTTTAACTCTTGACCATCGACATGTACATATATTTTCAAAATTTCTCAATTAAATGACATATTGTACAACGTTTTTATGGTATTTGTTTGCCAGCAGGGCACTGATGATGGAGCGTATGCTCTGAAAGCGCTCTGTCACAATGAATAAAGAACTGTGAAGGAACGAGGCGTTTTTTCTTACCTGAGATATTTCTATTACAGTATTTTAAAAAACCTAGAATAGTTGTTAAAGAGTCATAAAACAAGAAAAATCATATTTCCTAAAAGTAATAACAGCAAATTAAAACCTTTCTAACATCAAAACCCCTATTTTGTTTAATAAATAAATAAAGTCAAAACAATAAAACATGTAAAAACTTACGTTCTATACCAAACTAAAGATCAAGTTCGTTAACGGCTAAAATCGGACTGGGGGAGAATTTTGAAAATTAGACATTTCTCCGTTATTATACACCGGATCGAAAAAAGTACATAGAACAAATCTTAATGTAAATTTAATTGTCTATTAACCATAGTATCACCGACCACCCCCACGTCGCATGGCTTACCACGGGGGGGGGGGGCTCCTCGAGCCCACAACTTAAAAACCTTTTATTTTGGTTCTATAGTTGTTTTATATATATATATTTATATATATTATATATAATGAACGTTTCTTATGACACCTGTGAAAAAAAAATTAAATACAAAAATAAAAAAAATTAAAAAAAAAAGTTCGGATGGGGAAAAAAGGATGACTTTAAATTATATATATATTTTATTCTACTATATATTATATATATATATTATTAGAATATATAGATAGGGAGGGGGGGGGGCTCCTCGAGCCCATACGTCAAAAAAATTTGTTTCCCTCAACATAGAATTTTTTATATTTCATTTTGTTGTTATGCCTTCATTCTAGGATGTTTTTCTGAGGAATACATAAAATACCAAAAATATCCCATTAAAATTGGGTGATAATGAACAAAAACAAAAAGTTGTGGGCTCAAGACGCCCCCCCCACTTGGTACTTCTAGGTTTAATGTTATATATATATATATTATATATATATATATTAATCGAATTATTTGCAATTTTTAGTTTCAGCCTTCAGTAATCCTCGGTAAGTCAAAGTTTAAATTCCAAATATTGTTTCCATGGGGCCTTTAAAAAGCGAGATACATTCAAATGAATTAAAGTTTTAGGTTTCTTGTTTCAAATATGTTCATTTAATCTATACCATACTCGATATTAAATCGTTTTATTCAATACTGATGATCATATCTGTTATTTTCAAAATCCAACCATGAATAGTAGGGGTTTAGTGATGGGGGGGGGACTATAAAATTCAAATATCTCCTTTATTATATGTTGGATCGTAAAATGTTATACAATCGTTTTTGTTAAACTAATAAAGTTTTACAATTGTTGTTCTATGCATTTTTTTCGTAACTCATGTACTAAGTGAGTTATTCGTAATCCTGCTACTCATTGAATTTTATTTTTTTTTTTATGAAATAGATTTTTTTCGTAATTCATGGACTAAGTGAGTTATTCGTAATCCTGCTACTCATCTTTTTTTTAGAGAATATGTGGTGTATATGAGATCACGTGTGTCATAGCGGCTCTTTGGTGTTCTGCTTTCTTGTGTTTGCTCGTGGGTGACGGACTTTTTGATATTGACTACTCCCTCCAGATCATTAATCCATCGCTGCCTCAGCCTAAATCTTTTGCTTCTTCTTCCTAGATTAGGTAAATTTATTTGTCTATTAATGTTGTTTTATATATATTAATCGAAATATTTGCAATTTTCAGTTTCAACCTTCAGTAACCCCCCCTTCCTACTTCAAATGTACTAATAATCCTCGGTACTCAAAGTTTAAATTCCAAATATTGTTTCCATGGGGCCTTTAATGTGCGAGGGAGAAGAGGAATACGAAAATTTAGAATATTTTCATTAAATATTAACCATTAATGCTCTAAAATTGTCGTTATGCGCTATTTTGTCTTGTTTTTTGTCCCATCCTTTCAAATTCTAATCATCAGTTTTTTTTTTACATATAAAAAGAGAAATCTGTTTAGCTTACGCAGCTCCTGTGTGACAAAATTTTATTTTAAATTTCCTACAGGAATTCGAACAGTTGCGAATCCAACGTCCGGCGCGACCAATAGTTATTATATCGTGTAGGCACTTTGGAAGCAGAACGTTGAAGCTAATAATTCTATTTCTACTAGAGTAGGCTCATTCGAAATAAAGGCTTATCTCTCCGCATGAAGACACTGCAGTCCTCTCGACATATCTCACAACTCGTTATGTGAATGGGTCGGGTGGTTTTTCTTTCTGCGCGTTTTTTTTTGTAGCTGAAATGAATCAGAGAACAAAAATTGCCACCACTGAATTGATGTATACATTAGAGATGAAACTAGTATTTTAAACGTCCTTCAGACGTTCCATACGGGAAATCAGCTATTGAGGTTGTACTCATGACGGAATTTTCGAAAATTTTCTTCAAATGTCCATCGATCCTACCTAGTAGATGACGAAAATGAAGTCCGTTCAAAACTGTATATATATATATATATATATAGATATATATATATATATATATATATATATATATATATATATATATATGCCTGATACCGCTCTCGCGGTCGCCATTTTTGTTTATGTCAAAAGAAAGAACAAGTTCGTTAATGGCTGAAATCGGACCAGAGGGAGGGCGGTTTAGAGGGGAGGATTTTTGAAAATTCAAAATACCTCCGTTACCATATGTCGGATCGAAACATTGTATAGAACCAATCTTATTGTAAATTAAAAGTACTATAATTAGTATTATATACATTTATTCACTGTCTTGAATATTAACCTAGTTTTTTGCATTTTAGCAGATTTCCCTTAAGGGAAATCAGCTATTGAGGTTGTACTCATGACGGAATTTTCGACATTTTTCTTCAAATGTCCATCGATCCTACCTAGTAGATGACGAAAATGAGGTCCGTTCAAAACTGTATATATATTTGTCTGTTACCGCTCTAGCGGTCGCAATTTTTGTTTAATCCTTACCAAACTTCATATTTAAGCGTTTTATGTAAAAAGAAAGATCAAGTTCGTTAACGGCTGAAATCGGACCAGTGGGAGGGGGGGGGTTTAAAGAGGACGATTTTGAAAAATTCTAAATATCTCCGTTACAATACGTCGGATCGAAAAATTATACATAATCAATCTTATTGCAAATGAAATTTACTATAAATATTGTCCTATACATTTATTCTCTATCTTGAATATTAACCGAGATATTTGCATTTTTCAGTTTTCACCAAACCGCCACTTCTACTCATGTTACGTAAACAATACTCTGATACATAATAAATCACATTATTGGAAGTTTAAATACCAAAAATTGTATTCAAGAGACCTTTATTATACGAGATACATGCAAATATGCACTGGTGACTCCCCCCCCATCTTAAAGTATTAGATATAGTAAATAGTTCTCAATAAAATTAATGTGTTATATTCTGATATATTTCAGTAATTGTTTTTCTTTCCGGTGTGAGGCGGGACCCATTTGTTTACATTTCTAACCTAACGCTTCCTGTCGGCAGGCTATTGAAATTGGATGAAACATTTCTTATTTCCGTTTGTATTTAGACTCGGTGTTGTCTTAGCAGTATGTATATTTATCTAGGACTAAACTTTACGAGGGAACGCAGTTTACGCAGCCCCTGCGTGACGGACCTTTTATTAAATCTGGGCTGCTAAAAGACGGGTGACTTTTCCACCAAAAGCTAGTTCGGCCGTTTCCTTAACTGCTCGACTCTCGTGAAATTTCTCTATTGTAAAACTTCACATGGGAAATCTGCTTAGTTTACGTAGCCCCTGCGTGACGGACATTTTTTTATTTTTCAACAACAACTACCAGTTAATAATGATAATATATGAAAGAGTAGCCTTCTATACTTATTTTTGTTTGAAGATTGGTTTGAGAGCCGAATTACAGAAACGATTTCGGAGTTGACTAGTCTAACGAAATTACTTTATTGATAGCCTAGGAAACAATTATAAAGTACACCATGGTCTTATTAAACTAAACTTTATTTATTAACAGCTGATTATACATAGCGCCACCAAAGAGGATATAACAAAGAGATCCTATAAGATAATATATTACAACATATCTCGGTGTAGGATTTGAAAGCAGTAATTTGAATTTTTAGATCAGTAAGCTCGGGCAAGTGGAATAGCGACTGCGGCTGATCGTTCTGCTTGTTCTATCGGCTGTGTAAAAAAGCAGATATCCCCAGTGCTGGTGTGACACACTAGTGGACAAAAAAGACTGATTACTCGTTTAACCTTCGGTCGGGCCAGCAAGAAAGCATCCTTCCAAGCTTTTGGTTTCTGCTCCAACTCGGCCAGCAGGATAGCCTCACATTAACCTCTCACTTTACTTGACGGACCGTAATTCTTTTATATAGTTTAGTGATCATAATTCCAAAGTTGCATTATTATTTTTCTCTTTTAACATTTATGAAAATACAATAATCTTTATTATTTGGAATCAAGATTTTTTTTATTTATAGGGAACACTAAAATAACACCCCCTATAAAAAGCTAATTACACTTTAGGCCTTTAAGAGAAATCTGCTTACTGGCCAATTTCTATATGCAAATATGGTAAACCTAGAGTGGCGAGTTCGATTTTTGCCTGAGCAAAGGAAGTTATTTAGTGACGAAATTCATTAAATAACATCCTTAAATCCCACCCTGGCTAGAAAAGGGTGGTAACCTGTAGATAACCCGTCCCAATTAGCCTGAGTTGCAAAAAGTGGACGTTAATAATAAATAATAATAATCTATATGCGTATATGTAAATTTTTCCCTTGGGTATGTAGAATGTCCCTCAAGGGAAATCTGCTAAAAACACCGAAGCATGCTCCTGTCCCATATGTAAGCATGACGGCATACATGGAAACAGACCACAAACACGTGACGTGGGGTTGATTATGAGGAAGACTTCATTCGTGGGAAACTTTATTTTCTTTCTCTGTCCCTCTCTCTCCCCTTTTTTGTAGGCCGATTTGAATCAGGGCTTAAATTTGTCAACACTAAAGGGTCATAAAGTGCGAGGGGTTGAAGGGAGGAAAACACAGGGCGAATGCATAATTCAATGACCCCCGAATTTTTCCTCTGACGCTCCCTCGCTTTCCTTTATAGGATTTTATTTCTGTTTTCAAACGATTCGGCTATAAACTGGCGGGACCAAATGTAATTACATTTGCGTTATCAATATGACAGATCATTTCAAATATTTGACAAACTTCCTACAAGCGTTATGTTTCCCACTCATTAATAAAATTAAGCTTAAACCATATAAACAGGAATCAATGATACCAGAAACTTACATGACACCCATCATTCACCTTTCAACCAATATATAAATTATGTAATTCACAAAAATTTGTGGAACACACAAGTGTACAAAAATAATAAATAATAGAATCTCATTTCAACGCCAATACAAATCCATCAAAACTCGTATATTTTATTAGTTTCACACACATCCAAAATTATAAATGAAGTTTATCATTCGATTATAATAATTATAAAGTTGTTTTGAGATATGAAATGTAAAATAAAATACTCTTCAATCTAGTATTCTCCTCATTTTTCAATGGTATTACAAGTATGACAAATTTATGTAGTGTCACGCAGGGGCTGTGAAAACTAAGCAGATTTCCCATGTCATGGTATAACATGCCTGTGATCTCACCACACAACATATTCTCTATTTATATGCAAAAAACCAGATGATTAGAAGAGGGGGAGGGTGTATAAACTGTGATATTTTAAATTTTTAAGTAAACCTTGAAATGAAGTGTTTCATACAATAACAACTTATTGTTAAAATGGTATTAATAGGAATGAGGATTTACTGTAAGCTGAAAATAATAAAATCAAAATAGGTAGGTTAATATTCATGATACTGAATATATTTATAGGCTAACATTTATAGAGTATTAAATTTAGAGTAATTTTGGTGGTATACAATTTTTTGATCCAACGCATTATAACGGAGATATTAGGAATTTTGGAAATCCTCCCTCTAAACACCCCTTCCCACTGGTTTATTTCAGCCATTAACGAACTTGATAATTAGTTTTACACAAAACGTTTAAATATCGAGTATGGTAAATATCAAACGAAAATTGGCAAGGCTTGAGCGTCATGTGTATGTATGTATGTATATATACTTACTTTTGAGAAGGTACCACCAAGAGTGGGAAATATATGAGGAAGTCGGCTGTACTTCATCAGATGGGTCCGTAAGAAGAGCGGATATTGTTGTCATTTTAACCCTCGGTCGGGTGCGCGTCAAGGATCTTTCCGTCTTCGGGTGCGGTGTATCTCAGAGATACAACCTCAACCGTTTTTACGGAAATTCAATTTTTTAATATATATTTTGCACTAAAATGTGCACTGTGTGATTTAGAAACCATAACAGAGGAAGTATTTTGTTTGAATGAAGTAAATAATTTTTCAAAATTGATTGAAAAGTATAATAATAAAAAAAATCTTGGTTGATAAAATAATCAAGTTGGTTATAGATTCATTATTATTGAAACCGTGAAAGATGATTTTTAAAATATAATTAAAAAATACAAATATCAAACGAAATTGCTTAAATGCACATGTCTTAATCATGCATAATTCATTTCAGTTTGTGAACAATATAAACAAATTTATCTAAATATAACTTCATTCAAAAAACAAAGTAGCACGAAATCACTTTTAGATAATACTTATTAAAAATTATCTAAATTTTAATACACCAATCCTTTTAAAAATAGCAGTTTAATTATTATTTCTTTTGCAGAGCTGCATTAACAATTAGGACAAAGCATGGAACTATGTTGTAAACAAATTTTGGTTTTGCAAATCTCACAAGAGTAATTAGTAAGCCTACATTTCTGTTTAGTTTCGCATGGTTCACATCATTTTGTTCATTGAAGCGGAATGACTTTTTTTATGCTGTTTTGTACTTGAGTTAAATGTATGGTCCCATGTGTCTCTGTACTCTTCAAGTTTCGTCCTTAGTTCGGCTGGTAAAACGTCTACAGTAGTCACTGCATCGTACAATATTTTCTTGTGCAAGTTCTTTTGAAAGCTCATTTATGAGCAAAATAATAGAAAAATAGGTTTATATGATTCCGTTTAATAAAGAGAAACTTAATTGATCTATATATTTACGAATTACAGATTTCAAAAAAACTAACGAGATCGGGTGCGTGGTATCTAGGAGATACAACTGAATGACAGGTGAACACACGACTCCATCGAACAAAGTGACTCAACTGACCTTGAGGGGGAGAACGCATAAAGAACGTAACTCGAAGCACTACACCACCACTCTCTGCTAGGAGGTGTGGCAAATATTTCTATAGAAACTGTGTATCTGAGAGATCACGCGCCCGACGGAGGGTTAATAAATGAAGTCAAGGGTATAATCATTGATCCAACAGTAAGACTCGAAACCAGTAAACAACAATAAGAAGAAGTAAATTTAGAAAAAATAGGCACTTACACCAAACGCTGTACATATTTCAAAGAAAAATACATTATACAAAATTTGACAGTAAAAGAGTTACTGTTTGTATCGAGAGGAGTTATACCCAAGTCAACTGGGAAATAGCTTCAAGATCTGAATATAGAGACTGAAGAAATAAGACAAATGCCAACTAATATTATAAAAGGAACCATCAGAATAGTGAATTACCATTTATACCATAATAAAGCTTGACTTCAGCTGCTCCCTTAGCAACATTCCCAACAGAAAAGATATTTATATAAGCCTTGAAATGGAAATAATTAAATAAGGCAGATAATAAGGCTGACATTGATAGGTACCCCAAAAAGGGGGCAGCTTAACTTGTTTTGTGTATATATATATATATATATATATATATGTGTGTGTGTGTGTGTGTGTGTGTCTGTGTGTGTATATCATGTCGTAATTTGTTTGTGAGGGCTACTTCCTTCGACATTAAATCCCGGCTTTTATGGACTTTACTATTCAGCAAGGTGTTCATATCATTAGCTTCATTGGCATGAAGTTGGGTTCCTACCATATGAGCTGCTTCTGTTGCTGCTTTATCAGTAGCCTCATTTCCTGCAATTCCGAAGTGTGAGGGTATCCATAGCAGTTTGATTTTTTTTTTTTAGATTCTTCAGGATTTTTAAGTAATTATAAATTTTATTTATTGTTTTTTCCACTTTACGAGAATCCTATATGCTTTGCAGAACCACATTTATACATAAGGATTTTAAGAGAGAGAAAAAAAAAAAAAAACAGAATTTGATTAAATGAATGCTGATAAAATCGAATTTCCGTCAGATATTTAGCTAAAAATGATGTGAGGTCCCATCCTGGGTTTAATGAATGAGTGATTGAGCTACTCTTGAATGATGTAGTGCGTGCCGGAGATAACGGACGAAGAACGCGGACATCCGATCTTGAAGCGTCCCTGATAAATGATGTTGCTAGCTTAGCCACGTGCTCCCTTCATTCAATCCTGAAAAATATGATCGATAAATCCCGCCCAGCTTTCAATAGCCGCGGGAACAGGAGAGGTTAGTAACCTCGCAGACATATGACCTCATATATTTTATTGTACAAAGGTTTCAATGAGAAAAGGCCGGAGAGGGGTTGGTCGGTCGAGTATGTTAAGGAAAAGAATATTCTCAGCTGCATAGCCCTATGAAGTGTTAAGCCTCGAACAATTAGGCGTACAGCACAACATTTACTTTTTCATTAATTTAATAGGAGTACAAGGAAGTCTAGAAAGTTTGGAACCAATGGAAATGTGGAATCACCCGACCAAATTGGACTAAAAAAAGGTCCGTCACGGGGCTGCGTAAACTTAGCAGATTTCCCACGTGAAGTCATACAATAGAAAAATCTCCATACGAGAGCCGAACAGTTACGGAAACTCGTTCGTCCGTTAGCCGCCCACATTTAATAAAAATACAAATATCTCGGTTAATATTCAAGATAGAGAATAAATGTACATAACAATATTTATAGTAAATTCAATTTGTAAGAAGATTGGTCCTATACAATTTTATGATCCGTTGCATGGTAACGGAGACATTACGAATTTTCGAAAATCTCCCCTCCCACGGGTCCGATTTCAGCCATTAACGAACTTAATCTCTCCTTTTGCATAAAACGTTGAAATATGGAGTTTGGTAACGATAAAACAAAAATTGCGACCGCTAGAGCATTAACGGATATATATATATAGTTTTGAACGGACCTCATTTTCGTCTTCTCCTGGGTAGGATCGCGTCATGAGTACGACCTCAATAGCTGACTCCCTTAAGAGAAATCTGCTAAAAGAGCCACGCGTAATAAGGCATACAGCAAAACATTTACGTTTTCTTTAATTTAATAGGAAGTCTAGAAAGATTGGTAACAATGAAAATGTGGATTTGGCTCGGAATCACCAGGACAAGTTGGACTAAAAAAAAATCGCCTATCGTAGAAGTTCTAAATGAGTTAAGTGAAACTAAAATTTTATCAAGGCAAAACTATTTCATCCTAAATATATTTGAAGATAAATTCATTGGACATAAGGAAAGACGGAGGCCTAGAAAATCTTTTTCAGATAGCCCAAGGGAAATTAGCTATTGAGGTCATACCCATGATGTAATTAGCTCTAGCTGTCGCAATTTTCGTTTGATCGTTACCAAACTTGATATTCAAACGTTTTATGTAAAATTAAAGATCATGTTCGTTAACGATTGAAATTTGACAGGGGGAGGGGGGGGGCGAGGGGGTGAATTTCAAAAATTCCATATATCTCCGTTATTATAAGTCGGACTTCCTATATGCGCTACGTTTCCCACTCATTAATAAAATCAAGCTTAAACCATAAAAATAGGAATCAATGACAAAGAACCTTAAATGAAACCAATCGTCTCAACATTCAACCATTATGTAAATTAAGTACACCACAGAATTTTATGAAATGTACAAATACAAGTGAAAAACTAAACAATATCATTATTATTATTTATTAACTTCCACTTTTTGCAACTTAGGCTAATTGGGACGGGTTATCTACAGGTTACCACCCTTTTCTAGCCAGGATGGGATTTTAGGATGTTATTTAACTTTACCCAGGCGAGTATAGAACTCGCCACTATAGGTTTACCAAGTGAGATAAAGGTCAACGCTTCAACTCACATGGATTACATGAGCCCCAAAAATAATATAATCTCATTTCAACGCCTATACAAATCCATCAATACTGTTTCAAACACATAAAAAATTATAATTAGAGTTTATCAGTCGATTATAACAATTGAAGACCACAGGCAAAGAACATTCTAAGTCATTTTTTTTTTAAATAAGGTTTTCGCGCTATCTAGTAGCTAAGGCCGAGTACTACAACCTAGTCTGCTCATCAAGGGGAAAGAACTTTCTGTGCCACTGTTATTAAAGCTGGAAAAAATTATATACAGGGAAATATAATTCTATGTTCAACCAGCTGATTGATTTACAGTGGAAGAATATTCTATGTCACTATCAGCTGTTCAAGTTACTTTGAAATAACATTAGCCGTCGTCGTTTAACAGAACCTCTCAGCTTTACGTACTTTGTTGTCAGTGATTGTGGGTTGTTTAAGTCAATTCATTGAATTTTAACTTATTATTAATAGTGGATAGTGATCAAAATGAGTGATAACAACGAAAATATTACTGCAATGGCTACAACAAAGAGGAAATATGAAAGAATATCAGACGCAACGAAGAGAATCCGTGCCATGGTGCTTTAAATACTTTGAAACAATCAAAGAAAAGGAAAGAGACGAACTATTGAAAGAATTTAATCTAATGGCGGACTACAATAAACAAATGGAATATTTAACCGGACTTATTAGTGTTTTACTGATCAAACATCTTAGGCATCGAGTTAATGAAGAGTATACTACTTCTCTTAAAGAATCCTCTTACGAATACAAGGTAAGGATTTTGACAGATGGGAAAGTCAATGAAATCACTGTCTCTCAAAAAGCATTCATATCATTGCATGGAATTACAAACCAAACAATTAATACGATTAAAAAATCTTTGACTACCACTGGAAAAGCTCCAGTTGATCAACGAGGCAAACACAAAAACAGAAAACATTCTAAACCGAAAGAAACACTCCATAAGGTCCACGAACATCTATATTCTTTAAAGGGACGAAAATCGCACTACAGTTGAAAAAAAAACCAGTAAAGTGTACCTCTCTGAAGATCTAAACATTAATAAACTTTATAAAATGTATTCTGAATTATATCTAAATAATCCAGTATCATACGAATTCTACAGAAATGTGTTCAACATCGAATATAATTTTGCCTTTGGATACCCAAGAATAGATTCGTGCTCTAAATGTGATGAGTTCAAAGCTAGGAAGGAAACTCTTGAAATGGGAAACACAGACCAGGAACGTGATGAACTCAAAAAGTCCGTCACGCAGGGGCTGCATAAACTAAGCAGATTTCCCACGTGAGGTTTTACAATAGAGAAATCTCCATAGGAGAGCCGAACGGTTACGGCAAAGGGCCGAACTAGCTTTTCGCGGGAAATTCAAAAATCCGGTATCGGCCCAAATTTCATAAAAATGGAAATATCTCGGTTAATATTCAAGATAAGGAATACATGTATATAACAGTATTTATAGTAAATTTGATTTGCAATAAGATTGATTTTGTACAATTTTGTGATTCCGACGTATAGTAACGGAGATATTTCGATTTTTCGAAAATCCTCCCCTCTAAAACCCCCCCCCTCCCACTGGTCCGGTTCAGCCGTTAACGAACTTGATCTTTCTTATACATAAAACGACTAAATATCGAGTTTGGTAACGATCAAACAAAAATTGCGGACCGCTAGACCGGTAACAGGACAAATATATATATATATATATATATATATATATATATATATATATTATATATATATATTTATATATACACAGTTTTGAACGCACCTCATTTTCGTCATCTCATGGGTAGGATCGATGGACATGTAAAGAAGTTTTTCGAAAATCGCATCATGAGTACAAACTCAATAGCTGATTTCACTTAAGGAAAATCTGCTAAAACTGCAGCACATGTTACATCTTTAATCTTTAAATATTTACTTATATTCTTTGACTTTTTTAATGTGTTCTTATGTAAAGTTTATAAATTCCCAATAACCTATGTATGAACATAGAATGTTATTTCCATGTTTCAACTGACAGACTGTTTTTTCACTGTTTTTTATGACATTATGTTTGATTTTTTTTTAAATAAATATAACCAAAAATAGAGGTTGAATAGTTTTATTTCGAATTTAAATCTACTTGATCAGTACAAAAAAAAAATATTGTTCAATAAATATCAATTCTCAATTTTCATGACCTTTTAAAGACTAATTTTCAATTTACTCAAAAGTAAGAAAAAGTGACTTAGAATGTTCTTTGCCTGGGGTCTTCAATTATAAAGTTGTTTTGAGTTATAAAATGTAATAGCATATTTCATTACAAGGGCGGAAAGTGACTGTTTCCTATCCGAGATCGTGTTTTACGGCCGAGGCTGGAAATTAGATCGAGCATTGGAAATTCACTTTTCGCCCGAGTTATGAACGATATTTTACATCACGAGGCAAAAAAGGCAAAATATAATTTAAACTCGTAATTATTAAGTATTATCATATTAAATGATTTGTTTTGCATTCTGTAGTATCGATTATTTCTGAACAGCTGATTTAGAGCACTAACCTGATACAAGTAACATAACTTTAATAACTCTTTCAAATTTTATAATAAAACTAAGTTAAATTAGTGTAATTATATTTTCTAATGATAAGTAATCGACCAATAATATCTTTAGTGCTTTAAAATAACTAAAATATAAATCGTTTTTCGAATAGAAACGCTAGCGTAACCTAGCGTTGGAAACTGTAACTTCAACTGATAGTATGTAGGGAGGGAAAAACTTTTCCCTCCCTAGAGTGGGAAAGAGAACAGCTGTTTCAAGTTATTATAAAAAGACCCACTTTCCATACTTACATACGGTAGCGAAAGTAACTACTTTCAGATCAGAGTGATGTAAAATATATTACTCTGCAATCTAGTCTTCTTCTCATTTTTCAATTATATTAGTGGGATGGAAAATATAATGAGTTTCCAAAAATACCGTCACGCAGAGGCTGCGTCAACTAAGCAGATTTCCCATGTGCTGGAATAACACGCCTGTGATCTCATCACACAAGATATTCTCTATTTATATGTAAAAACGAGTAGAAGAGGAGGGGGGTGTATAAACGGAGATATTTTGAATTTTTAACTAAACCTTGGAATGAAGTGTTTCACAATATAATAGCTTGTTGTTAATATGACATTAGTTCGAATAGGGATTTACTGGAAGCTATACAAATACGTCTGTTAATATTTTACGTCTGTAAAATTAAAGATCATACATGTTAACGGTTGAAATCTGACCAGTGGGAGGGGGAGGGGGGTTCGAGGGATGTATAAATTGTATAGAGCCAAAATTATTGCAACATTGTCGTTCAATAAATGTTTTCTCAATCTAGAGTGTTATTCGAGATTCGAGACTTCAGCCTTCAGTAAACCACAACATTCAGTCATCGGTCGTTAAGAATAAGCCGACATATCAAGAACCGTATTATTTCAAGCCGAAATACCAAATATTGAGTTCAACAAATCTTTTCTAGAATAAGATACATGCAAATATGCTCTGTTGAACTCCTGACTCTCCCCCTCCGCGACCGTCTTAAGTTCTTGGATAACTAAAAGTAGAGTAGTAGAGATTATTATGATTCATTATAAATAACACTGCTATATTTGATAAATAGTTTACAATACAATTAGTATATTATATTTTTTCAGTCGTCAGTTTGAATTTTAAATTTCCCGCGCTCGCGAGGTTCATAGACCCGCCACACACACACACACATGCATATCGCCAAGGCCGTGGCTACAGCGGAAAAACACATGCAGTTCAAGAAGGCATCGGCCAGCCACAAGGATAGGGTCAGTTGCTCTCAGACGCTGGGGTCGTTCATACAGCCAGTGGGCGTAGCCCCTCTCCCTCCACTACAGATCACCGCTCCATAGATAACCGCTTCACAGATAAACGCTTCATAGACAACCGCAGTTGGAATTCACCCGTGATTGAGTCAGTCAGTTGTTTCATCACCCGCAAAGCTGCCATCCTGTGTTTATCACCGCAACAAGCGAGAAGAATCCATCATTTCAAGGAAAGTGCATGATTACCGCAAGTACCTATTTAATAATGCTAGCATTATTTGCGCCAATATCGAATGAGTACTCATATATCTTAGGACCCAACGCTCAACTAGCGTACATAGTTATATGGCCGCCATATTAGTTCATAAAGTTACGTTATTTTGTTTACTGCTCAAATTTCATTTTATTATAATATATTTCTATTGCAGATAAGTTAGTGCATAACGTAAAGTTCTTTTGTCTTGTTCAACCTCTAGATATAATGTGTAGCATATAGATGTATAATTCACTATTTCAATATACCTAATTCTTAAGAGAACTCACATAGTGGTTTATTTTATTGTTGTTCCTTTTCCCTCATATCTCCAGGAGAAATAACAAATGGTTCAGTCTAAATTCTCTCTTACTCTTGCCTTTAACACAAGCTTTCTACCCTAACAATATTGATATATAATTCAGTATTCATTCTCCTTTCTTATCAATTATATTTTTAAATATATATATTCAGCTCTGAGAGGTTGGCTGACCTCCCCATTCCAGACGGTTTCTGTTATTATTAGAATGTAAATTGATTGAATCATTACTCATTGTCATTCACTTAATATTCATGTTAGTGTGAAGTGATACTAGAATTTAGATTTATCTATTGTAAAACTTCACCTCGGAAATCTGCGTTGTTTAGCAATATGAAACAATCGTTTCAACAACATTGGCTATCCTTTGTATTATAATATTGACAAGGATATCATGGTGTCCAAATATGATTTTTAATTATAGGTTTAACTTGCTGTAATAATAAAAAGGTACGTTCAGTTAACTTCTTAATTTAACTTTATGCTTACTAAGTACACCATTCACAACCTCTTGATAAACAACATCCCTTTAATAAGACTTACAGATTTAAGAACAAAACTAGTAACTACAATAAAACTAATAGTAAAAAAAGTCCGTCAAGCAGGGGCTGCGTAAACTAAGCAGATTTCCCTCGTGAAGTTTAGTAATAGATAAATATACATACTGCTAACACAACACCGTGAATAAATACAAACGGAAATAAGAAAAGTTTCATCCAATTTCAATAGCCTGCCGACAGGAAGCGTTAGGTTAGAAATGTAAACAAACGGGTCCCGCCTCACACCGGAAAGAAAAACAATTACTGAAATATATCAGAATATAACACATTAATTTTATTGAGAACTATTTACTATATCTAGTACTGTAATTAATAATGAGTCAGAATAATTGTTATCTCAATCAATAAAATTTTCGTAGTCCAAAACTTTAAGATGGGGGGGGAGTCACCAGTACATATTTGCATGTATCTCGTATAATAAAGGTCTCTTGAATACAATTTTTGGTATTTAAACTTCCAATAATGTGATTTATTATGTATCAGAGTATTGTTTATGTAACATGAGTAGAAGTGGCGGTTTAGTGAAAACTGAAAAATGCAAATATCTCGGTTAATATTCAAGATAGAGAATAAATGTATATAACAATATTTATAGTAAATTTAATTTGTAATAAGATTGATTATGTATAATTTTTCGATCCGACGTATAGTAACGGAGATATTTCGAATTTTCAAAAATCCTCCCCTCTAAACCCCCCCCCCTCCCACTGGTCCGATTTCAGCCGTTAACGAACTTGATCTTTCTTTTTACATAAAACGCTTAAATATGAAGTTTGGTAAGGATTAAACAAAAATTGCGACCGCTAGAGCGGTAACAGACAAATATATATATATATATATATATATATATATATATATATATATATATATATATATATATATATATATACAGTTTTGAACGGACCTTATTTTCGTCATCTACTAGGTAGGATCGATGGACATTTGAAGAAAAATGTTGAAAATTCCGTCATGAGTACAACCTCAATAGCTGATTTCCCTTAAGGGAAATCTGCTAAAAGTATTAACCTTTGAAGTTATATTCAAAGGATTTAGTCCGTAAAAAGAGTAGGATGAATGCCCTCTCCCAACCTCTTCGTTCCTAATCATCCAGAAAAATCTATAATCCATCCAGAGTGGGGCCTTCACTCAGTTATGGGCTCTTTGATAATGGAATCTGTAAAAGGGTGGGGGCGCTGGGAGCCTATTGATATTTTTAAGGCCTTCTCCATCTATAGTGGGTTGAATCCCTGCGATGGGAGATAGTTATCCCGGAAGGGTAGTATAATGACAGATTGGATACCCACCTCAAACCCAGTGGTTATTATACGGCTGGAAGGGCTTATGTAACCCACCCCCTCCATTCATCCCCTGTCTGGCCAACTACCACCCTCATCTGATAAAGGCCGGGGGTAGAACCTGGTTATACTCCCATCTTCTCTCATAAATAAACTCATGTGGGCTTCATTCATTATAACTGGCCAACTTTATATTCCCCGACAGTCGTTAGTCTTGCTTTAACAGAGGGGTAGTCCTTTTAATATTTATTTATTTTACAAGCGTTATTATTATTATTTGCCTCTGAGGGAGTTTTATGTTTTAATATTAGAAAAATAATAGAAGGACGAAAAAAGGGGGCATAAATTTTGACAACAAAGGAATGTGCTGCAAATGCTAAACAGATTTCCAACTTACTACAAAAGTCCGTGACGCAGGGGCTGCGTTAACTAAGCAGGTTTCCCACGTGTGTCTCGTATTTGTATTTATCTCAGAATGTACTCGTAAAAGCACAATGAGAACAATATTTGGTATTCAGGCTTCAAATAAAGTTCTTCATAGTACGACAGCTATTTTTTAATTTGACATGAATTAGAGTGGGGATTTATTGATGGCTGAACAACATCTGTGGTATATAAAATTTGCAATAAGATTGGTTTTAGCAGATTTCTCTTAAGGGAAATCAGATATTGAGGTCTTTCTCATGAGGCGATTTTCGAAATTTTTCTTCAAATGTCCATCGATCCTACCCAGGAGATGACGAAAATGAGGTACGTTCAAAACTATATATATATATATATATATATATATATATATATATATATATATATATATATATATATATTTGTCTGTTACCGCTCTAGCGTTCGCAATTATTGTTTAATCGTTACCGAACACAACTTATGTAAAAAAAAAAGATCAAGTTCGTTAACGGCTGAAATCGGGCAAGGGGGAGAGGGGGTTTAGAGGAGAAGGGATCTCCGTTACTATATGTCGAATCAAAAAATTGTATAGAACCAATCTTATTTTAAATTAAATGTTGTATAATTAGCGTTATGCGTGACGGACTTTCTAGATTTCAAAGTGCTCATAGTATAAAAGATTTTTATTAATATGACATGAGTAGGAGTGGGGATTTATGTGCATTGGAAAAAGTGATAACAGCAATATTCGTGCTCATAAAATAACCGTATTACAATTTTCATAATTTGTATTTTTAAGTTTTCAAAATATTAAAATTCGTTACTTTTAATCAATTTTAAACATTACAAGCATTTTGTAGCCTATTTTTAACCATTGGATGTCTTTTAAAACAAAAAAAAACATTTTTTTTTTGTATTCATTCAGAAAATTTAAGAAAAAGTGTATCAGTTACAGCATTATACTTAATCTATTTTGGAATGAAAACAAGGGTTGGGGGGTTTTACCAACTTTCCCTTCGTCAGAAAACATTGAGCATAAGTCACTTTATGTCGAAAGGTTCTGTATTGTTTATTTTGTTCGTTCACCTTTTCCATTTATATAATTTCTGCCTGGCCAATAGAATTTTTCTTTCATCCTCCTAAAACAAATTTGCACGAAAAGCAGCGGGGCCCGAACTCTTTCAGCACTTTTCTGTAAATGCAGAATTTATAAATATTCCAGTGAAGGCGCTGAGGGAATATTTGCTGATTGAATAAAGGCCGTCGGGGAATTACAAAAGGTTTTGAGCGCCTTTGTCGGCTGCAATATACTCTGATAGATAAGATGAAAAGATGCCGCCTCACCACTCTCGGCTACCGGAATTCAAAGGGAGCAATTCAAAAGAAGCCCTATTGTTCCTTCTCATTTGTGAAGGTCACTGTCATTTCCGCTTCCCTTCCGTCTCATCAGATAATCCCAAAGTTGGAACACCTGTTAACAAGTTGTAATCTTATTTGATAGTTGGGAAGTCAGAAGCTGAAATCGCCCACTCTCTGTTCGCTCTTGGGAGTAAACATTTCTCTAAATAAGCTTCTCATCTTAAAGACTTTTAGATTAAAGCCTGTAGCTTTTCCTTCACGAAGGTCCTGCGTAAACTAATCAGATATCCCACGTGCTGGTATAACATACCTTTGATCTCATGTCACCAAATATTCTCTATTTCTATGTATAAATAAAGTAGAAATGATATAGTTAAATGAAAGCTGGGGGGAAAATAGGAATTACTCGCTAAATACTTGAGTTACGTAAAAATGCATTGAAAGAGCAATTGTAAACCATCAATATATTAACATGATTGACTCTTTAGAATCCAACTCAATATTACGGATATTTTTTAATTTTCAAATTCCTCCCCCCCCCCTGTATCTCTCTTATTCCTAGTGTACTTAAGAATTACGTGGAACGGTTAAATATCGAGTATGCTGTAGAAAAGTTAATATTTTCAAGACAAAAACGTAAAATCTTACTTACGGCGTCACCACAAAACGATAATTTGCATGTGTCTTGCATAATAAAGGACGCTTTTAAACAATATTTGGTATTTAGTCTACGAATAATGTGGGTAATGATAGCTTATTGTTAATATGACATAATCAGGAGTGTGAGTTTACTGATGGCTGAGAAGTAAATAAATCATAATGTATCAATTGATATTCATTATAGAGAAAATGTGTACATAATAACATTTAAAGGAAATTTAAGTTTCAATAAGATTGATTATACTAAATTTTTTGACTTATAATAACGGAGATAACTCAATTTTACGAATTCCCCCCGTAAATCCCTCCCCTCTCCTAATCAAATTCCAGCTGTTAACGAACTTGCTCTTTAGTTTCATATGAAACTCCTATATATAGAATTCGGTAACGACACGGCAAAAACTACGACCACTAGAGCGGTCACCACAACCCAGGTAACCGACAAGCACTTAAGACAAGAATAGGTGCAACGGTAGTAATCACCAAGGACATAATGGTGACAATTTGGTAGAATAGGACTGGCATAAATCATTACAGTATTGTAAAACTGGTGAAAATAGGGACGATTTTCCAATAATTCAAGAGTTGGAAAATTCCACGAAAGGACAAATAAAAACGTCAAGGCCCGTGTATCAAAAGTGAGATCCTAAAAAATCTGTGTGATCTTTTAATAGAAGTGAATCAACGTGCAGCACATATTCACCTGACATGTCACCAACAGTCTACCGCTTTTTTTCAGAGTTTACGCCACTTTTTTCTTTAAAATAAAGCACTACGAAATCAGAACGCTGTCAGATTGACTTTTCTCGAGTTAATCGATTTTCTGAATACAAATATTTTTATTTGCCTTATATCCCCAAAAGTTTCATTTCATTTTTCCACAGCAATATTTGGAGTATACGTTGGACTAAACATTTATTCTTATGAGATGTTTTGGAACTTTATCATGCAATAGATATTATATATGAAGAAATTTTGTTTCATCACCATTTCAATTAAGGTGAAATAATTTCAAAATTTTATGCAGTGTTTCTATGTAAAAAATAATTTATAAATGTTTCCATAATAAACAAAATAGTTCTTTGTATCTTGAAAAGTTATGGAAAAATTCGTGATTTTTTAATTTCCCCCGTCAAAAACCCTCACCCCACTTTCGTTGATTTTGACCATAAAGGTAGCTGAAAACAGTCGTAATATTAAATTTCAAAATTGAAAGGCTAATAGTCTTTGATTTTTGCTATATCTGCACATTCTTAGAAATCACAGTGATACTTGATAAATTGGGTTTATGGAAGTTCAAAGCATGTAATTCTGGCGAAATCTGACGGTCAAAAATGTTTGCAATTAGAATAATCCTTTACATCGGGCTGCGTAAACTAAGCAGATTTCCCGCGTGCTGGTATAACACACATCACAAAATATTCCCTATTTCTATGTAGAGAAAAATGAGTAGAAGAGTTGGGGGAAGGGGGAGAGTCGCTACAGAAGGCTGAAAAGAAGAAAGTACGATTAACTCGCTGAATACATGAGTTCCGAAAAAATACATAGAACAACAATTGTAGACCATCATTAATTTAACCCTAGAACGGTAGTGATATAATTTCCCGCTTAATGGTACTGATACGTAAATTTTACGTGTGCAACTGGTAATTGGTGAAATTATTCAAAATTTGTTAATGTTTGTGACTATTTTTTTATTTTATTAAAGCATGCACTTTTCTTTAACTTATATATTCGTTAATATCTAATAATGTGCACGACATTCCTTTCAGGCGCTTTGTTCGAAACACGTTCCGGAGGTTGTGTACCCCATTCTTACCAAGCACAACCCCACCTTCTACATTTATTGTGACTGATCTGTCAATATGGTTGGGTTGAGAGGTTTAAGGTTATTTTGTCTCTGTGTTTCTTCTCTTTCTTCAATAGCCTTGATGTTTTCTAAAATTTTCTCTCTCATCGCTATCTAGCCCACTCTGTGTTGCAATCATTTCCGAAGGCTCAACCTCCTCATCACTTGGAGAATACTCCGGATCATCATCGCTGTCGTATCCATATCCATCTATTTCATAATTGTCATTTTCCCCATCTGACTCATCGGAGAGTTATTTCAACAAATTTCTGATTTCTTCATCCATTGAATATTTTTTCTCCATTTTTCCGAAACTATAAACAGATTATTTATATTCTTTCTATTCATCTTTGTCTTTTTTATATTCAAAAATAAAAGTTAAAAACATTAAGAGAAAATAAATTAGAATATAAAAATAAATTGGAAGAAAACCAACCAACAAATTGGAACAAAAAACCGGTTATTAGTAGCGATACGTAAATTTTACGTGCCAAAAAGTTGCGTTTAATAGTATTGATACGTAAATATTACGTGTCGTTTTTATTTCAAAAAATAGTATTGGATGAGTGGGAAGGTTCACTTAGCTGCACTTGGCGGAGGTGAAGGCTGAACTATCTGGAGGGCTCATAGCTGAAAGGTGAGAGTGGTGGGGTCGTTAACGGCCTTTTGATAACAGTTCAAACCAGATCATACGTAATTTTTACCTTCACTACCATTCTAGGGTTAAAGAGATTGGTACTGTGACATTTTACGATAAGACTTATAATAATTAAAATATTTTGAATTTTCCTATTTATCTATCTATACTCCCAGCATTCACTCTCCAATTACTGCCAATTACAAATACGATCTGAAATGTTGTCATACCTCTCGGTAGAGACCGACGTCACTGGCTGACGGTCGAGTACAGCTGACAATTGTGCGATAGATGCAATGGCACCATCTTTCAAGCCCGCACAAGTTGTCCTGTATTGTACTGGAGTACAACTTTTGACGGGCTTGAAGATGGTGCCATCGCATCGAAAGCACAATGCCAGCTGTACTCGACCATCAGCCAATGACGACGGTCTCCACCGATAGGTATGACAACAGTATCATCTATATTGGCGGTTTTAACCTTCTCTTTGAATTACCATAATTTCAAATGTTCACTGAAACGGTTAAATGTCGAGTAGATAGATCGAGTAAAGAAGAACGCTAAATCTTAGTTGATGTTGTCAATAGGAAACTAAATTTTACATATCTCGCATAAGAAAGGCTTTTGAAAACAATATTTGGTAATTAAGATAGAGATAAAGTGGCTCATATTATATCACGTTGTTTTTAATATGACATGAGTAGGAGTGGGGGTGCACTGAAGGCTGAAAACTAAAACTTCCAAACATCTCGCTTAAGGTTACATTTTTAAGATGCTGGATGGTAAATGAATTATTATCGTCCTCCACAGTAGTTTATCCTATGCGACAGATTGCTTTCACAGCATACGCTCCATCTTCAGTGCCTCATTGGCAAACATTTACCATTAAAAATGTCGTATACGAAATCATGAAATTTAAAAAAAAAATAAATATATGTACATATTGATGGTCAAGAGTTAAAACATAAAACCTTAACAATACAAATTAGTATCCTAATAAATATATATGGAGAAAAAATACAAAAATAAAAAAAACTATTTCTATACTATTTTTCGATCCGACGTATAATAAAAAAAGTCCGTCACGCAGGGGCTCCATAAACTAAGCAGATTTCCCACTCGTGTCCTGTATTTGCATTTATCTCATGACGTAAAAGTTCAATGAGAACAATATTTGTTATTTAGGCTGCAAATAAAGTGTTTCATAATAATAAAACGGGTTACAAAAGGCCAAAAACAAAAAACTCAAATATCATGGTTAATATTAAAGATAGAAAATATGTACATAACAACATTTATAGATCATTTAATTTTCAATAATATTGGTTCTGTACAACTTTTCGATTCGACGTATAGTAAAAGAGATATTTCGAATTTTCGAAATCCTCCCCTCTTACCCCCCCTCCCCTTGGTCCGATTTCAGCTGTTAACGAACTTATCTTTCTTTTTACATAAAACGACTAAATAATGAGTTTGGTAATGATTAAACAAGAATTTCGACCGCAAGAGCGGTAACAGACAAATATATATATATATATATATATAGATATATATATATATATATATATACATATACATACATTTTTTAACGGACCTCATTTTCGTCATCTCCTATGTAGGATCGATGGACATTTGAAGAAAAATTTCGAAATGGCGTAATGAGTACGACCTCAATAGCTGATTTCCCCTGAGGGAAATCTGCTAAAAGATATTTCAAAAGTCATCCAATCTAAACCCCTCATCTCCTGAGTTCGATGTCAGCCTTTAACACAGTCTATGGAATACAACCTCAATAGCTGATTTCGCTTAAAGTAAAACTTGTTAAAATGGAGCATTTTGAAGAAATCTTGTCTAATGTTTATAAGAAATGTGTTCGAAATAATACGTTACATAAAATAAACATTATTAGGCGTGAATTAATAAATAAAAAATAGACGAAAAATCAAAGTGTTTTCTCTTCCTCTAGAGAAACAATTCTAAAGCAAAGAACTTCTCTAACTAAGTCAGAAAGGAATGGTTTTATCGTTGTTAGAATTTCCAATCCTGCCGACCAAACAGATGGAGAGATAAAATGATTTATTTCATCTTTCTTATTCCTTGGCCCTCAAACAGACCTAGGCTTAACATCGAACAGACCCCATTTCTCGAAAATAACTCTGTTCATTTCTTTAACTCATTTTGGGGGAAAGTGGCGTGCTTCTTTACATTTTGCTTTCTAAAGTACTAATGGACTTGTAATCATTCTAACAACTCCGAAAGTTTTAAACTTTTCTTACGAATAGTTCAGTGTCTTAAATTAATGTGTGTTTTCATATATATATATATATATATATATATATATATATATATATATATATATATATATAATATATATAAAAAAGTCCGTCACGCAGGGGTTGCGCTAACTAAGCAGATTTCCCACGTGCGCCGCGTATTTGCATTTATCTCAAAACTTAAAAGTTCAATGAGAACAATATTTGGTATTTAAGCTCCAAATAAAGTTCTTCATAACATAATAGAATATTGCTAATATCAGATGAGTAAGAGCGGAGCTTTACCCGAAGACTGAAAACTAAAAAAAATGCAAATATCTCAGTTAATAATCAAGATAATGAAATAATAGACAAGACAACAATTATAGAACATTACATTTGCAATAAGATTGGCTCTCTACAATTTTTCGATCCGTCGCATATTAACGGAGATAATAAGAATTTTAGAAATTCTCCCTCTCTACACCCCCCCTCCCCCTAGTCCAATTTCAGCAGATAACGAACTTGATCTTTCTTTTTGTATAAAACGATTACATATTAAGTTTGAAAATGATACGACAAAAATTGCGACCGCTAGAGCGGTAACAGACAAATATGTATATATTGAACGGACCTCATTTTCGTCATCTCCTGGGTAGGATCGATGGACACTTGAAGAAAAATTTCGAAAATCGAGTAATGACTACGACCACAATAGCTGATTTCCCTTAAGGGAAATCTGCTCAAATGCATTTACTAATGACATTTGTTATTGTCCGAAGTCGACTTGGAGGTAGATTTTATTGTCAGAGAGTAGTTACTGAGTTCGAAATTATATTGAACGACAATAAGACCAATAATTAATATTAAATAATATATAATAATTATGCATATAATAAAACACGACTTAGCACTAAATAAAATAAATAATAAACTCACTTATTGTTCGCAAAAAGTGGTATAAAAATATTTATATATTTCTTCAAACAGTTAACAATTTAAATACTTAATATTCAATAAATAATTAAATGGTTCAAAACTCTTGTAAATTAATATTACTTATTAAATTAAATTATTAATTAACGTTTACTTTTTGTAACTTGGGGAGAGACGGGTTATCTACAGGTTACCACCCTTTTCTAGCCAGGGTGGGACTTAGCAAGTATTGCTTATGACCATGAAAAATTACTTAAACATTACGTATTGTTTAGTATATTCTGGAAATCATGTGATACATACAGTGATATACATGTTTCTTATTTAGCAGATCCTCCGTAAAGAGCTCGGCCTGAGGCATAAATGCAATATATTGTGTGAATTGCTGCTATTAAAATTCAATTTTTAATCGCCAAGAGAAGCGGATTCCCGCGGAACGAGAGAGAAGGTACCTGCCAGCAAATCTAGGGGTGCTTTGGTACTAAACAACATCTATAGGGTGGTTCACTTCTAGGTAGCGGTAACTAGAATGAGCTAAGGAGCCGAGGGTTCCTAAATAGCGAAACCCCACAACAACTAATAATTTGCACAAAGAATAACAAGGTATAAATGTGATTGTCCCTTACAAATATGTATCTTACAATAAAAATATTTCATCAGGGTTTACCAGATTTCCCTGAAGGCATATATAAGCGTTTCACACGAAACTAAATGTTGAGTTCGTTTATGGCAGATATCGAACCAGTAGGATGGGGGGAGAATTACGAAAATTGAAATTATCTTAATTATATTTCCGTTAGATCGAAAATTTGTATAAAATCAATCGTATTGCAAATGTAATGTTCTATAAATGTTGTTATGTACATTTCTTTCATTTTCTTGATTGTTAACTGAGATATTTGCATTTTTTTTAGTTTTAGGCCTTAAGTAAATACCCAGCCATACTCATGTCGTATGAACAATAAGCTATTATATTATGAAACACTTTATTTGAAGCCTAAATACCAAATAATGTATTAATTGTACTTTTACGTTTTGAGATAAATGTAAATACGAGTCAGACGTGGGAAACCTGCTTGGTTAACGCAGCCCCTGCGTCACGGACTTTTGTAGTAAGTTGGAAATCTGCTTAGCTTATGCAGCACATTCCTTTGTTGTCAAAATTTATGCCCCTTTTTTTCGTCCTTCTATTATTTTTCTAATATTAAAACATAAAACTCCCTCAGAGGCAAATAATAATAACGTTTGTAAAATAAATAAATATTAAAAGGACTACTCCTCGTTAAAGTTAAAGCAAGACTAACGATTGTCGGGGATTATAAAGTTGGTCAGTTATAATGAATGAAGCTCACATGAGTTTATTTATGAGAGAAGATGGGAGTATAACCAGGTTCTACCCCCGGCCTTTATCAGATGAGGGTGGTAGTTGGCCAGACAGGGGATGAATGGAGGGGGTGGGTTACATAAGCCCTTCCAGCCGTATAATAACCACTGGGTTTGAGGTGGGTATCCAATCTGTCATTATACTACCCTTCCGGGATAACTATCTCCCATCGCAGGGATTCCACCCACTATAGATGGAGAAGGCCTTAAAAATATCAATCGGCTCTCACCGCCCCCACCCTTTTACAGATTCCATTATCAAAGAGCCCATAACTGAGTGAAGGCCCCACTCTGGATGGATTATAGATTTTTCTGGATGATTAGGAACGAAGAGGTTGGGAGAGGACGTCATCCTACTCTTTTTACTGACTAAATCCTTTGAATATAACTTCAAAGGTTAATACTTTTTTTTACTATTAGTTTTTTAGTAGTTACTAGTTTTGTTCTTAAATCTGTAAGTGTTTCTAAAGGGATGTTGTTTTTCAAGAGGTTGTGTATGATGTACTTAGTGGGCATAAAATTAATTTAAGTGGTAACTGAACATATTTTATTATTATAATTGTAAGCGTTCCGTGGCGGACTTTTAGCAATTAAAGGAAGGTTGAGCTGTGATAATGAAGAAACCGTTTCGTGTGGATTGGCAGCCATATAAGCTGGTTTCTACCTCCGGGTCATTAGACTGAAGAAAGAAACTACAAAGCGCAAGAAGACTATTGTTAATAGTAAAATAAGAACTTGGCTAGAGAATGTTTTCGGAAGGTAGGAAAATAAAAGTAGGCATCTGGCTGGGCAGAGCTGTCCTCCATTATCTAGGGTCCTTCTTTCTGAAATAATAGCTTGCCCCTGGGGTGAAAATTACACTCACTATTCATACCAGGCTTAACTCTCTCTCACTTACTCTCTCTTTCTCTCTCTCTCACACACACGCACACATTTTCTCTCCCCCCCTTCCATAAAGGCACTGTTCACCAAAAAGCTCTCAGTACTGTTCTATAAACCCCATAAATGTGTTTCAAGTTTATTCTGTCTGAGCCACTACTTTGAATTTAGGAGCCAGTAGTTTGGTTACTCCAGGAAATATATTAGCTTTATGTGCAACGAGTTAATTTCGAATCCTACAGTGGTTGGTATACAACCCCCCCCCCTCCACAACCACCCGACCTTTTGACTCTGTTTACCCCTGTGTGTATGTATTTAGTAATATAACTTCCAAGGCTATAAGCTCTTAAAACAGGTGCGTTTTGCTGGCCACCATGTGTTATTAAATGTTATCGAGAATTCCGAAAAAAAAAAAAAATGTCCCATTGAACTCGGCTTTTACAGAGTTATTATCCGTGTCATCAGCTTGTAAATATTAATAAGTGTATATCTGTTAAGGATTTTTTTCAGATTTATGCCGAATCACTCACAAGAGAGATATGGCAGAATGGCTTTTGATTAAAAGATCATCTTAAACATTTTTTATGGGTGCCTATCTGATCCTTGAATTCCCTTCTATTTTCACTGTAGAATAGCTGTAAGATCATCTAAGACACAAAGAAACATTTTAACTGTTGAAGTATTATCTGAGAAATGTAAATACGTTTTCTCATTGGTTAGGTGGAAAGGGGTGGAACTGGAAGTACAACCTGGTGGTCCCTGTGGTGAGCCTAGTTCCATATGAGCTAGCGAACTGTTTCACTTTGTGTAGTATTTATAAAAGAAATAAGAAAAAGTATTGAGACGGCAATTTAAATAAATATAGAGAGGAAAAATTGATAATAAAAAATGATGAAAATTTTAATCATTTGATGAATATTGGGCGTAATGATCAGATTGAAACAACAGTCTACAATGTTGTTAAAAAATATATCTGTATACCATTTGTCAACAACCCTTCCTCATTTTTTTTGTTTCCAATACTTAAAAATATTATTGACAAAACCGAAAACAATTCAAAACTTTATATCAAATGCGCAGATTCAAGATGACGTCTAAAAAATTAAGTATTATACTGAATTGTTAATAGCCTGATCCAAATTCATTGTAAGGTAACCGTTTCTGAAAATAGAAAATTGATTTGTTCACTACACCCTAATGATTAGTACTTCACATTCACACACTTCATAATTAGATTTCTTAATAAATATTTTTAATGACTTGTTGGAGTGTTTAGACTTGACCTATTTCTGTTTTTCCTTTTTGTATTTCTATATATTCCAAATATGTCTTAGATTCTGAAAGGAGTGTAGATTTATTATTATGTGATACTGATTCATTGCTCGGACACTTTCATCGGGTGAAAAGGCGGGAGTAAATTGCTCTCAGGTGTGTAGAAAAGTTGAAAAGACTGCTCTGGGGTTAAAAGGTTTTTCTTCTTTTTAGCTGATGAGAACAGACGGGTCCATTCAGAGAATTTCTCTATATGACTTCCTAGTGTCGTCTTCCTGATGCTTCTTCCAAAGCAAGAATAGTAGATCTGAAGATATCGCTAAAAGTTCTGTGGTCCCTTAATCCAGGCCGAATAAAAAGAAATAATCCTCAGAAGTTTGTGTAAAGTATTAATAAATTTTGGAGTCTTAAAAATTCAAATGATATCAAACTGTGAATTAAATCATCCACAATGCTATAAAGAATATATATATATATATATATATATATATATATATTTATAATATATATAATTTTGAACAGACCTCATTTTTGTCATCTCCTGGGTAGGATCGATGGACATTTGAAGAAATTTTTCGAAAATAGCGTCATGAGTACGACGTCAATAGCTGATTTCCCTTAAGGGAAATCTGCTAAAACGGAACTTGGCCGGATGACAAGCAGAAATTATTACTCAAATACGTCAAGAGGTTTAATGCTTTTACACAACAATTCCACAAAAAATTTTAGATCTGCACATGCTATTCACACACACACATGTTTATATATGTTCTTCTTTATATTGCTTTTATAATATTTATAATTATTGTATACAAAATATTATATTTATTTATTGAGCACACAAAACTTGAATAAACTTCCAAGTTACAGGGATACCCTTCCAGGAAAACAGGAAGGTAATTCATTATAGCATGGGTGGATGATTTAAATAATTCCCAGTTTGATATCATTTGAATCTTTAAGACTGCAAAATTTATTAATACTTCACACAAACTTTTGAGGATTATTTTTTTGTATTCGGCCTGGATTAAGGGACCACAGAACTTTTAGCGGTATCTTCAGATCTACTATTCTTGCTTTGGAAGAAGCATCAGGAAGACGACACTAGGAAGTCGTATAGAGAAATTCTCTGAATGGACCCGTCTGTTCTCATCAGCTAAAGAGAAGAAAAACCTTTTAACCCCAGAGCAGTCTTTTCAACTTTTCTACACACCTGAGAGCAATTTACTCCCGCCTTTTCACCCGATGAAAGTGCCCGAGCAATGAATCAGTATCACATAAAAATAAATCTTATACATAGAAATAGAAAAAAAGGAAAAACAGAAATAGGTCAAGTCTAAACACTCGAACGAGTCATTAAAAATATTTATTAGGAAATCTAATTATGTCTGTAAAGTACTAATCATTACTTATTAATTAGGGTGGAGTGAACAAAATCAATTTTCTATTTTTGGAAACGGTTACCTTTCAATGAATGTGGATTAGGCTTATTAACAATTTAGTAAAATACTTAATTTTTTAGACGTCATCTTGAATCTGCGCATTTGATATAAAGTTTTGAATTGTTTTCGGTTGACAATAATATTTTTAAGCATTGGAAACAAAAAAAATGAGGAAGGGTTGTTGCCAATTGGTATACAGATATATTTTTTAACAACACTTTAGATTGCTGTTTCCATCTGAACATTAAGCCCAAAGTCCATCAAATGATTGAAATTTTCATCATTTTATATAATACATTTTTCCTGTCTATATTTATTTAAATTGTCATCTCAAAACTTTTTCTTATTTCTTTTATAATTCTACACAATGTGAAACAGTGCGCTAGCTCATATGGTGGTTGTACTTCCAGTCTCACCCCTTCGACCTTAAAGGATCAGATAGGCACCCATAAAAAATGTTTAAGATGATCTTTTAATCAAAAGCCATTCTGCCATATCTCTCTTGTGAGTGATTCGGCATAAATCTGAAAAATCCCTCAACAGATATACACTTATTATTATGCTGATGACACGGGTAATAACTCTGTAAAAGCGGAGTTCAATGGGACATTTTTTTTTTTCGAATTCTCGATAACATTTAATAACACATGGTGGCCAGCAAAACGCACCTGTTTTAAGAGCGTATAGCCTTGGAAGTTATATTACTAAATACATACACACGTTATTTCTGTCTATATAGTGTAATTAATCTTCTGATCTGTTCAGTCTGTTCGTTATTGTAAATGCGGTCTATGTTAATTTTGCTGAATTTTTAGATTATACTGGTCTCTCTGTCACTTGAAATGTCGTGCAGAGTTTTGGGTGCCTTTGTAATCGCAAGGGTTTCTGCTTGACTTTTTGTACACAGTGGTGATAGTCTGTATTGACCTCTCTGTATAAAATTGCCGTCTTTTAAAATGAGGTACGCACACACGACGCCATCCTTGTTTTAACTTCCGTCAGTGTATATATGATAGGTCCACGTTATGTCTAGGTTATCTAATGGTGTAATGTAATCCTTTGGGTGTAAGCAGTAAGCATGTGGCAACGTGGGTAAAAAAACCACGGAAATACAAAAAAGGTCCTTCACTCAGGGCTGTGTAAACTAAGCAGATTTCCCACGTGCTAATATATCAAACTTGTGATATAATCTCACCTCATATTCTCTATTTCTATCTTAAATGGCGGAAATATTTTGAATTTTCACATTCCCCCCTCTCTAACCCACTCACTGTATTCCGGGCCCGATTTCAGCCGTTAGCTATTATGATCTTTAGTGTCGAGATGTTAAATATCGAGTATGGTGTCGAACAAATAAACATTTTTGAGTTAAGAACGAAAAATGTTAAATGATGACGTATATATAGTTTTGAATGGATCTAATTTTCGTCATCTCTTGAGTAGAATCGATGTACATTTACGGAAGTTTTTCATAGTCATGATTCAATAGCTGATTTCCCTCAAGGGAAATCTGATAATATGGATTACTTGAATTTAATGTGTTGTCCTCTAATCGTTCTCGTGGTTCTATATTCAAATAACTTTTATCATATTTCTCCTATGGGAAATCAGCTATTGAGGTTGTACTCATGACGGGATTCTCATCGTTTTTTCCCCCCCTCATAGATATAGAGAAAATGTTGTGAGAGGAGATCACAAAACAGTTATACCAGCACGTGGGAAATCTAGTTAGTTTCCACAGTCCCTGTGCGATTTCCCTTAAGGGAAATCAGCAATTGAGATCTTACTCATGATGACAAAAATGAGGTCCGTTCAAAATTTTATATATATATATATACAGTGATGGAAAAAAGTATTTGTACATCATGTTTTTATAAATAAATGAGTTCAAGGAAACAAAAAACTTCGCTTTCCTTTGCAAAAATGAAAAGTGCGTTTATTAAAAACTGGAAAAAACCTTTTGTAAAAAAATGACAACACTTCATAATAAAACAAAAAAAGTGCTTGGAAAAATGTATTTGCACACTTCCACATTTACAAGTTAAAACTCAATTTTAATAGTTTTAAATATATATATATATATATATATATATATATATTTGTCTAACGCTCTAGTGGTCGCATTTTTGTTTTTTGTTTGATCGTTACCAAACTCGATATTTATACGTTTTATGCAAAACGACAGATCAAGTTCGTTTATGGCTGAAATCGGAACAGTGGGAGGGGGGAGGAGGTTAGAGGGAAATTTTCGAAAACTCGAAATATTCAGCTTAATCATATTTTATTTCTGTTAAGTACGCTAAGTTATCTCACCGGCTGCAATAAGTTCCAAAGTAATGCAGCTATATTTTTATAGGTTTGTGATCGTTATAGAAGACATTATCGTTTAAAAATTATTTATATCAATTGTATGTTTATATATCGTCGTTATCAAAAGAGCGATTTTTCTTGTAGACACATTCCGACATCAGATAACAGTTCGACAGTTATTTTGGGGTCTATTTAAAATGTTCTTTGATGTTGCCGAATTTAGGTTATAATGAGCTTAGATATGAAAAGGGGCGTGGGGCAGTTAAGTTGATAAGAATGTCATTTCGGCGTCCTAAATACACAGAGAAGGTCGCCCATCTCCCCTCGAATTTCGCCAAATATAATTGAATGATAAGAAATTACAGGCACTTAAAGAGCGGCAAATGACAAACAAATTAACTTCTTAACGATAATGCGGCTCAGTTATGGCTCGGTTATATAGAGATCGTAATTATGTAATTAACAACGTTACCAAGATAATAGAAAGGAACGCATAACAGATCGAGTAGCTACTAAAAACCAAATTCATTAAAGTTTATATTATTTATGAAGACTTTGAAATTATTAAGCTTATCTTAAGAGGCCATTCGCAGATTTTTTTAATAGTACGATGCAATCACAAATTGTTATGAAAATGGAAATATTCCAGCCGAGTTAACCAATAGTATTTGTATAAAATTAAATTTGCAACAACAATGGTTCTATGGTTCGTTTTTGATCCGACGTATAATAACGGAGAAATTACGACTTTTCGAAATTCCCCTTTAAGACCCCGCCTTCCCATTAGTCCGATTTTTGCTAATAAAAATTTGACCTAAGCTTTTGCATAAAAAGATTAAATTCCGAGTTTGTTAAAGATTAAACAATAATTGTGACCGTCAGAGCGCTAATGACATGAAACGGCTAAATATCGAGTATCCTATGGATCAAATAAACATTTTCAAAACTAGAATGTAAAATCTAAATTGATGAGGTCATCACTCAAAGAATTTGTATTATCTCGCATGATAAAGATGCATTGTAAACATTATTTGGTATTTTAGCTTCGAAAGTAAAGTTTTCATTAAATAAAGTGACATGAGTAGGAGCGGAGGTTTAATCTAAAAAATTCAAATATTTTGGATAATATTGCACGAACAGAATAAATGTATATTACTTTATTTATAGTAAATTCACTGGGAAATACGATTTCAAACAAATGTAGGTACAACTTATACTAACTGAGATATTTAGAATTTCCGAAATTCCTACACTCTAAACCTCTCTCAGACTTGTCTGATTTCAGCCATTTATGAACTTAACCTTTAGTTCTCCGTGAAACGCTTATATTTCAAGATTTGTAACAATCAAACAATAATTACGCTAGGGCGGTAATAGACAAACACACACACACACACACACACACACACACACACACACATATATATATATATATATATATATATATATACATACATGTGTGTGTGTATTTAATGTCAATGGACAGGTGAGGAAATTGTTTTGAAAAATAGCTGATTCCTTTCAAAGGAAATTGGATTAAATGACCTATTCATACAAGAATAGCTTAATGACAGATTTATATTCATTTTTGCTTATATCGTAAGTGAAAACCGAACTGTATGAATAAATGATCAGGTTAATTGTGTATCAGAGCATACATGGGAGCAGGTGGCATTTGTAAAATGACTTATTTGAACATTAAGATAATTCCTAACTAATTTATGGTTGTTGTCATTAATTTTGAATATTGTTATACATTGTCTATGTCCGTTAATGCTCCACAATTATGTCCCAAGTGTTTAGCCTATCACAATATATCGTCGGTGATTAGAACCAAATATATAAGATCATATTCAAATGGGCGTGTGAACTCTTTAATTAAAATCAAATGATACTTTTTTGATATGACCTGCAATTACATTTCCACTAAATGACAAAGATTTCAATGTTAACTACTCTGTCAGGGACATAAACCCTACAATTACGAGTATATCAACTTTTCGTTACTAAAAGTCCGTCACGCAGGGGCTGCGTAAACTAAGCAGTTTTCTCGCCTGCTGGTATAACACACTTGTGATCTGTTCTCAGCACATATTCTCTTTTCATACTTAAATAACCAATAAGTAGAAGCGAGGGTGGGGTTGGGGCGATTACTGAAGGGGTGTATATGAAGGATGAATAATTCTCTTACACAATAATGAAAAGAACACAAATAATTTAACAAGAGTGGATATATAGCACTTATTATTTGATCCGAAACCAATACGAAATGAAATATCTCAATCCTTCATTATTGGTTTACCTTATAATCCCCAATTCTGCCTCCCCCCCCACACCCCCTAGAAATGGCAATAAAGTTTATTTTGTTGGAGGAGTTGATGCTAAGTCAAACACCTAGTTTTACTCAGTTCGGTTCAGTCTTTTGTGGCCAAAAAATTTTTGACTCCCGCTAATCTTGTTTATACTTCACGCTACGACAAAAGTGTATATTACAAAATTTGCTCAAAATAACATAATAACCTTTTTTTATATGCCGAAAACCGTATAGAAAGCGAAATATTGCATTTTTTTTCATTTTAGGCTTCCCTTATAACCCCCACCCCTGTTCGTTCCCGAAAAATATTAACATATTTTATAATCAAAGAGGCATTAATACTAACTAGCCCGCATACGGAGTTTCATTGAGTTAGGTTTTGTCTTCTATGTCCTTTAGAAATGTTCACTTACTGTTGTCATGTGCATATTTGCAGAAAAACCAATAGAAAACGAAATACCGCTATTTTTAAATTCAGGCCCCCCTTACAATCCCCACTCCTGCCCGTCACTAGAAATGTTGGTTTGGCTTATTATAATGAAGACGTTAGTGCTAATACACATACAGTTTAATTTAGTTCGGTTGAGTCTTTTGTGCCAAATAAAATTGTTCACATCCGCTAGAGTTTTTATTATTATTATTTATTAACGTCCACTTTTTGCAACTTAGGCTAATCGGGACGGGTTATCTACAGGTTACCACCCTTTTCTAGCCAGGGTGGGATTATAGGACGTTATTTAATGATTTTGGTCACTAAATAATTTCCTTTGCCCAGGCAAGAATCGAACTCGCCACTTTAGGTTTACCATGTGAGATAAACGTCAACGGTTTAACTCGTAAGGCTAACCTGAGCCCCTTAGAGTTTTTAGAGTACATCTTGTTTATACTTCGGTTTACGACAAAATGTATATAACAGCAGTTACTGTATATAATGAAATAACTTTCGTTATGTGCATATTTGCCGAAAAACGAGTAGCAAAAGGGAGCTCATAAGGTTTCTCGAAACCTTATCAGGCACAGCTGATAACAGATTCAAGCTATTCCAACACGGTCCCAGTTTGGAAAATTTCAGAACGACCCTCCAGACTTTGCAATTCCAGCCGGTGATGGATGAGCAGAATGCGCTATTTTTAAGATAGCCTATTAAGGGATGCCGAGGGAATGAAGGGCTTTCCCTAAATCTGAGGATAATCGGAAGGGCTGAGGGTCTATTATTCAAGCCTTGGATATTGGCGTGCAAATAGCTCCGAGGAAAACTTCATTTATTCTAGCTAATCCCCTATAGGGTTGACACATTCAACCCAATTCTTGGCGGGAACTCAGGTGATTGTTATCAGTTCGTGATAACAGCTATTTAATCGAAATAGATTTACTTCAGATTGCTTAATATGTTTACTGTTCTTGCAGTAGCGGGAATGAATTTAAATCCCATTATGAACACATTTTTTATTACATTTTAGTACATAAATTACTTTTTAGCAGATTTCACATATTAAATTTCCTCAAATGACCATCGATCCTACCCAGGATATGACGGAAATGAGATCCTTTCAAAACTTTACACAAACACACACACGCATATATATATATATATATATATATATAGATATATATATCTATACACCCATCATTAACCTTGATATTTTGGTCCAAATATAATTTCATTCAAATTAAGTCTTTCTTTTGATTATATATATACACATGCCCAACTTAGACTTTAGGCTATATCAATATCCTCTGAGACGAACAGGAGTGGGGGTTATTAGGGAGGCCTGAAATTAAAAATAACAATATTTCGTTTCCTATTGGTTTTTTGGAAAATATACACATAACAAAAGTTGTTTATTTGGTTATTAAGAGTAACTTTTGTTATATACACTTTCGTCGTATACCAAAGTATAAATGCGTTATACGCTAAAGATTATAGCAAGAGTCAACTATTTTATTGGGCACCAACGGTTGAACCGACCTTAAAAAAACTCGGTATGTGAATTAGCATTGACTATAAGCTATATTAATATTTTTAGGTTCAAACGGGATTCGGCGTTATAAGGGAGGCCTGAAATGAAAATTAGCCATATTTCGTTTCCTATTTGTTTTTCGTCAAATATGCACATGACAAAAGTTGTTTATTTTGTTACTGAGATTGACGTTTGTAATATTCATTTTTGTCGTCTAACAAAACATAAACGGGATATCCGCTAAAAACTATAGCGGGAGTAAAAAAAAATATTATTACTCATTAAAGTGTTTTTTTTTTTATTTTACGCCCACTTTATACTACTAGGCTAATCGGGACGGATTATCTACAGGTTACCATCCTTTTCTAGCCAGGGTGGGCACATGGAGTTTATTTAATGAGTCCGTGATTAAATAAATTTCCACTGTCCAGAGCGGGTATCGAACCCGCCACTCTAGGTCTGCCATGCGAGATTAGGACCAACGCCCTAACTCGCACGGCCAACCCGATCCCCCTTTAAAGTGTTTGTAATATAGGCATATTATGACAAATCATGTTATGTTTTTAGACTTATATGATGGTTCTAACTATGATTTGGATTAGGGAAGTGACAAATCTCAGCACCCTCCCCTTCTCAATTGTTTTTTATTTTAATTAGAAAATATATCATTATTTATTTCCAATATAATTTCAAACATGTCCGAGCATGTCGATTATTTAATTTTTATAATGTATTATTTAACGAAGCCATGCTGAATTCGCACATCGTGTGATAGCGGAAGTTTTGGGGAATCAAATTCTTTAATTGCTGTATATATTATCTCATCTCCTTCGATATGTTGACGATATTGAAATGTCAATGTACTATCTATAACTATTAAACGATACTTGGTAATGCCATTATAACAAAAGACAATTTACGTTTAAACTCTATATGTTTTGAGTTTGCAGGGAGGGCTACAATCCCTTTTCCTCAACTCGCTTTTAGAATATAAATTAAATTATTTTTAGGGTATCACTGTTATTTATTTACAACAGGTATATAAATTACTAGAACAAATATTGTTTAATGTTTTAAATAAATGATTTAAGTAAAGCAATGTTGATGCTGAAGCGAGGGCGGAAGTTGTCGGGAGGCTGACACAGTAGATTGTGTTAACTTATTTCCTGTGAAATGATAGGATTGCATTCTACTCAAATTTACTGCTATGTGTACAACTAAGCTTACAATCCTGGATTAGTTTCTGACAGGAAATATGTACTATATAGCTAATATTTAATTCTAATAAGCGCTAACCATGATTATGATTTGAATTATTATTATTCTTCAAAACTGAAATTTCTATTCTATAAGTCCCCTGTCTAACCCTCACGGAAAAACTATACCCCCAGACGGGATGTGTAGTTGTACATTGAAGCACTGCCAAAAATAAAAAAGTCCGTCACGCAGGGGCTGCGTTAACTAAGCAGATTTCCCACGTGCACAACATATTTGGATTTATCTCAAAACTTAAAAGTTCAATGAGATCAATATTTGGTATTTATGCTTCAAATAAAGTGCTTCATAACAAAACAGAATATTGAAAATATGATGAGTAGGAGTGGGGCTTTACAGAAGACCGAAAACTAAAAAATGCAAATATCTCAGTAAAAAATCGAGATATTGAAAAAATGTACATAACAACATTTATAGAGCATTACGTTTGCAATAATATTGGATATTGGTTTTATACAATTTTTCGATCCGACGCATAATAACGGAGATATTAAGAATTTTCGAAATTCTCTCCCTCTAAACCCCCCCTCCCCCTGGTCTGATTTCAACCGTTAACGAACTTGATCTTTCTTTTTGTATAAAACGATCATATATCAAGTTTGGTAACGATAAATCAAAAATTGCGACCGCTAGAGCGGTAACAGACAAATATATAGATAGATATATATACAGTTTTGAACGGACCTCATTTTCGTCATCCCCTGGGTAGGATCGATGGACATTTGAAGAAAAATTTCGAAAATTCCATCATGAGTACAACCTCAATAGCTGATTTCCCTTAAGGGAAATCTGCTAAAAACTAACATTCCCTCTTATGATTTCCCGAGCGAAGCCGGGTACCTTAGCTAGTATGTATATAAATATATATTTCTTATGGAAGTACAACAAGCAAATTTTACATGTTTCTCCCATTTTTGTTAATTTTCATTCTTCTTTATTTCACTTTTATGTATTTTTGTTCCTTCATTTATAATTTGTTACTCGAGCTCTTTCAGTTATCAATATATCATTTGGAACCACCCCAACTACTAGCCAAATTAACCCTTCAGACCCAACTCAAATATTTTGACTAACAAATTTGTTTTCATGTTCTACATGTTTACAAAAACATGGGAAAAATAGAGAAAAAAAATCCTAATTTCCTAATTGTAATTTTATTAACAATTTTAAATTGTGTCCAATATATTGGACATCGGCTCTCAACAGGCATATTTTTTACAAATTATTCTACTGACAATGATTTGGATAAATAAATAAAATACACTTTAGTAATATTTTTTTAAGTGATAATAAACAAATTTACATCATAGAAAGTTACAAATAGTAAATGTTGAACAAAATTTAACTGTGAAATAATATAAAACAGTTTCTTTCTTTTGTAATGCACAAGTAGCATATGAATTTAACACAATAAAATTTAGTTTTTTTTTTTTTTTTTTTTTGTGCAAACTTTCATTTTGTATCTACTTGCATCTTTTTTATCATCATTATCTGGAAAATATTCAAATCCATCATTCCTAATATCAGAATTTGGTCTCAATTCAGCTCTTGCTTCTTTGCAAGGGGTTCTTTACTACTGGATTCTTCAAGACTAGGTCTTCCTCTTTTTTTTTCTTTCTATTTCTGAGGTAAGACTTTCAGCAATTTCAATTTTAAAATTTAAAAGATCTAAAATATTGTTTCCCTTTATGCCTTTTAATTTACAATCCTTTCAATACTCTAACCAACTGTTCGCAATTGCTAGGTCAGTAGCACGTGCAATCATTCGTAAGGTCCAATTTTTGGAGTGAAATGCAACACTTGAGACCCGATGTCCAATATGTTGGACATCCATGTTTATTAGAAAATACAATAACTAGGAAAAATTTTTTTTTTTAACAAACATGACTTCTAGAGGCTTCTGGCTACTTAAAAATATTTTTTTCACTTATATACAAGCAAAATCTATGAGATGTTTACTTACTCAACAGGTGAAACACCAATATCAAAAATTGGATGTTCAAAGCCCTAGAACGGCCACTACAATAGGTATAAACATGAAAAAGGCTTCACAATTGAAAGGTTAATAGTTAAAATCATTATTAAAATTGATTTTTCTGCCAAAGAAGATCAATCCATGAGGATATAGTGTTGAAATAGGCATAGGTCCAATATATTGGACAGTGGGTCTGAAGTGGTTAAATTCACATATTCATTCAGGTAAACTTCTAATGCCACCGAAGAAGCGTCATAAAAAGTAAAACATGTAATAAAATTAAATAGTATAATGTAAAATTAAGGTACGTTCCATTTAATTTCAAACTCCTTTGGCTTGAGTTTTAAAAGTAGCTGGTCTATTCCAAACATGTGTTTTTTTTTTCCCAGAGAAAACCCTCCATTTAGTAGAAATAAGACAGCCATGGACGGTCTCTGGGCATTTTATGGCCTAAGTTATAGTCCATAGCTCTAAAATAAAACCCACATCCATCAATGTGACTCACATATCCAAAGAACCAAGCTTCTTTTTACACTAGCATGCCTCACAAGAATCTATTTGCCAAAATTTCTTTCCCTTTCCAAAACTCAGTCCTTTCCCATTATCTTATATTATTCCTTCAAATTATTTCTTCTTTTTGTATCCAAAAAAAAAAGACATATCTTCCTTTCTCATACATTAGCCCTAACAACGTAGCCTTTCCTCTTTAAATATTGTTCCGTTCCTACAAAATCCTTAGCTCTTCAAAATTGTTTGTTTCTTAACAAGGTCTCCTTTTCGATTTGTTTCTAATAAAACGTCCTTTCCTTTTGACGCATCATTATGTTTCATTTGCTTTTAAATTATTCTCTCTAACATAGCATTCACCTAATTTCATTTCCATTTGTTCCAAAACAGGTCCTTTCTCGCTTTCTCATTCCTCCTTTGCTTATAAGATCTATTCTATATTTGAATCGTTCTATTCTGGAATGGTTCCTACTATGGAATCGTACCTACAACTCTAGATTTAGCCGACTGATTAGACCGTTGCCTTATAAATATATATATATATATATATATATATATATATATATATATATCAAAGAAAGATCAAATTTAGAGGGAGAGAATTTTGAAAATTCGAAATATTTCCGTTAACATAGGTCAGATCAAAAATTCTATAAAACCAATTTTAGTGCAAATTAAGTGTACTATTAATTTTGTTACATAAATTTATTCTCTATCTTGAATAATAACCAAGATATTTACATTTTTCAGTTTTCAGCCTTCAGTAAACGATTGAGATAAAACTGATTCTTATGCATTACAAATTACAGCACTAGCTTTAGTAAATTGTTTTCAATAAAATTAATATGTTATATTCAAATATATTCCATTAATTGTTTGTCTTTCCTGTCTATCTATGCAGCACTACGAGGTTGGCTTGTAAACAAACAGGTTACAATTCAGCCTTGTATTGTACATTTACTGAGCATTCACGGTATTGTTACCGGTATGTATATTTATCTATTGTATAACTTCACGTGGGCTGCTTAGTTATCTGCTTAGTATACGCAGCCCCTGCGTGACGGACTTTTTTAAATGGTTGCGGATATGAAATTTTTTGGTTGTATAACAATGTGCTCTATGCATCTTTCCTTGAAATGTATAATTTCATTGTTTGGATTGCTTCTATTTATTAAGGTAAATTTTGGTCGTTCATTAAGTCTTATTTTCTTCAGAGAATAACTTAATGAAAAAAAAAAAAAATTAATGATGTGTATTCTGAAGAACATTATTTGTTAGGAATGTCCTATGGAAAAGTATACTTATTTTCTCTTCAAATAGTCATTATTATTTAGTTCTGTTTGTTCGCTGTGTGAGTATAGTTAGTTATTAATATTAAAGTGTATGCTTATGTCAGGAGAAATTATTTACTTGGGAGTAGAAATTTAGTCATTTATCTCCTTCATGCAAACGGGAGCATTTCCCCCCCACCCCTTGATTCTTAAAGCTCTTATTAGAGGATCTTTTGTAAACGTTTATACATGTATGATTAAGTAGAGCTGTGCTTAAATAAATGTTAACTTCTATATTGTAAGTTTTTTAGTGTTGGCTCTAGAAACATTCAGGGTGAAGTTAAGTTATTATATACACGTACTCTGTAAATCTCAGTCGTGGGTTTCCCTTCTCGGGAATAAGAATGTATTCAGCGATTTCTACTGAACGAATGCATAGGCCTATTAAGTAGTGGTACCACAAAGGGTGGTAACTTCTAGATGAATCGTCACGATGATTTTTGATGTTATTAAATTATTAATGAAACTTAGCAATTTGGACATGCTATCCTAGAAAAAGTAATAAAAATCATAAAATAATGGCGAACATATAAAACAAAAAGTATGTCACTTAGAGGGCAGGTTAAATTGAGCAGATTCCCCACGTACTGGTGGTATAACACACTTATGCTATTATATCACAACATATTCTCTATTTCTGTGTAAAAAACTGATAAGTAGTCCGGAGGAGGGTGCGAGGGTTGGGGTTTCTGAAGACTGAAAACAAGAAAGTACGAATAACTAACTAACCATGTAAGTTAAAGCGTTGACATTAATATTACATGGGAAACCTAGAGTGGCGATTACAATTCCCGCCTGGGGAATAGGAGTTTATTTAGTGACGAAATTAATTAAATAAAAACCTTCGTCCCTAGAAAAGGGTGGTAACCTGTAGATAACCCGTCCCAATTAGCCTTAGTACAAAAATTGGACGTTAATAAATAATTTAAAATAAATCACTGAATATTTGATTCCAGAGAAAATGCATAGATGAACATTTGTAGACCATCAATAGCTTAATAATATTTGTTCTATAACATTTTAAGATCCGTCTCACAATAACGAAAAAAAAATGGAGTCTTCGATCCACCCACTCCAAACCCCCACGCTTCCATGCCAAACTTCAGCCAATAACAAATATGATCTTTAGTGTAGACTAAAACAGTTAAATATCCAGTATGGTATAGATCAAATAATAATAATTTTCGATTATTGAAAGACAAATCTTAACCCTCGTCTCCTACGGTGGTTCTTCCTCCCACATTTCCTACAGTGGGTCAGATTCGATCATGCTGGCTCCTGAAGGGCGTAATCATTAAAGAAATCATTAATTATGCATGAAAAGGGTAAATATTGATTAAAAACTATATTTTATTGAAAATTTTATTGAATGCCATTCTAAAAAAAAAATCGTGCATTCTTATGGGAATGTAGAAATAATCGTGAAAAAATCTAAAGCATAGAACCTACGGTGGGACGGATCCGACCCCTAACTTATTTCCTACGGTGGGTTGGATCTGACCGAATGGTTAATAATGAGGAGAGGACACTTACCTGAGCGAAGTGGTCTTGTCAGTCCCCCAGGCACAATTGCAGAGGAGGGTACCTAGGACCATGCAGTAGTCGGGGAAGCCAGGCGATTTTTAGACAAGGGGGAACCGGCGCCCCGGTCGGATCCGACCCAACCGTAGATGTGGGTTAATTATAAGTATATAACGTATTTGTATCTATCTCACAAAGTATAATTTTAAGGGAAGCTATATTTGGTATTTAACCTCGTAATGAAGTGGTTCATGACCTATCAGCTTATTGTTAATATGACAGTAGTAGGAGTTTGGGTATACTCACGGCCGGAAACATAAATATGGAAATATCTCGGATAATATTCAATATAGAGAAAACATGTACATAACGATATTTATGTATTCATTTGCAATAAATTAGTTTATAAGTTTTTCGATCCGATCTCTCGAAATTTAATCGTTTTAGTCGACTCTGTAGATCATATTTGTTATCCGAGGAAATTGGACCAGGAATAGTGGGATTTCGGTAGAGCGCAATTCGAATATTCAAAATATATCCGTTATGATGAGTGGGATCGTAAATTGTTATAGAGCCAATCTTGTTAAAAAATTGTTGTGCTATAATTGTTTTATATGCATTTTTTCGTAACTAAAGTATTAAACGAGTTATTAGTTACTTATTTCGTATTTTCAGTCTTCAGTAAATCACTTTTACTAGTTAGATTTTTTAGCAGATTTCCCTTAAGGGGAATAAGGTATTGAGGTCCTACTCATGACGCGATTTTCTAAAAACTGATTCAAGTGTCCACCAATCCTACCCAGGTGATGCCGAAAGTGAGGTCCGCTCAAAACAATATATATATATATATATATATATATATATATCTGTTACACTCTAGCGGTTGTAATTTTTGTTTGATCTTTACCAAACTCGATATTTACTCGTTTTAGGCATAAGGAAAGATCAAGTTCGTTAACGGATGAAATCGTACCAGGGGGAGGGGGGTTAAGGAGGGAGATTTTCGAAAATTCAAATTATGTCCGTTACTATACGTCAAATCAATAACGTTTATATAGCCAATCTTATTGCAAATTAAATTTACTATAAATATTGTTATATACTATTGTCATACCTCTCGGTGGAGACCGTCATCACTGGCTGATGGTTGAGTACCGCTGGCATTGTGCTATAGATGCGATGGCATCATCTTCAAGCCTGTTGATAGTTGTACTGGATTGTTATATACATTTATTCTCTATCTTGATTATTAACCAAGATATTTGCATTTTCATTAAGTGTGTGGGGATAACGGACGAGATGAGATCGGCTATTTTCGGTTCCGTACTACTTTCTGAGATATATGCAAATACGTTCTGTTGAAACCACCCCCCCCCCCTTAGTTAGTCCTTGGACTACTAAAGTTTTAGTGATTGCGATAAAAAAATTATTCTGATTCATTATAAATGACAGTACTCGACATGATAAATAGTTTACATAAAGTTAATATGTTATATTCACATATATTTCCGTAACTATTTTTCTTTCCGGTGAAGATATATGATCAATCATGTCCGATGAATGTGTCTATCTGTTCAGCTCTGAGTGTTGGCAGGCCTGTTTATTTCAAATTCAGAAGCCGTTTCCGTTGGGGGCATATAAAAATTAACTTAACTATTTCTCATTGCCGATTGTATTTACTCACGGTAGTGTTAAGTGTTACCAGTATGAATATTTCTGTCTTGTTAAACTTCAAGAGGAAAATCTGTTTAGTTTACGCAGCCCCCGCTTGACTGACTTTTAGCATATTTCACTTAAGGGAAATCAGCTATTGAGGTCGTACTCATGACGCGAGTTTCGAAAAATTTCTTCAAATGACCATCAATCCTACCCAGGAGATGACGAAAATGAGGTCCGTTCAAAATTATATATATATATATATATATATATATATATATATATATATATATTTGACTGTTAACGCTCTAGCGGTCGCAATTTTTGTTTGATCGGTACGAAACTCGATATTTAACCGTTTTATGTAAAAAGACAGATCAAGTTCGTTAATGGCTGAAATCGTACTAGAGGGAGAGGGGGTTTAAAGGGGGGATTTTCGAAAATTCCAAATATCTCCGTTATTATGCATCGGATCGAAAAATTGTATAAAACCAATCTTATTGCAAATTAAATTTTCTATAAATATTCTTATATACACCTATTCTCTATCTTGAATATTAACCGAGATATTTGCATTTGTATTCTGTGCGCCGTTTCCGTAAACTATTTGTCCCTCGTGAATAGGTTTAGAGATCCCTTACACTACAGTTGTTATTGGGCAGATTTCTCGACTGTGAAACTTCACGTGGGAAATCTGCTTAGTTTACGCAGCCCCTGCTTGACTGCTTTTTTTTTTGTTGATTCCGTGCATTTATAATCCTCCCGAGTAGATTTATAATTTCTATGTGAGCCGCAGTATCGGCATATCCCGTCGAATCTATCCTGAATTTAGTTGTAAGCCTACAGCCTCTGGAGGGCGCTGCTTTCTCATCATAGAATGTTTTCCTCCTACAGCATCCATTATGAAGACAATGGCGCGACCTAATGCATTCAACTTGTAACTAACTTCCAGCCATTGAGTTTGAATAATTTAACCTAATCTTATGTAAACCAAACTTTTCGGTTAATTAAAACTTTTTGACAGAAAATAGATGAATCACCTCCTTTGTTATAGAATAAAATTCTGGACTACTTTAGACGAAGAAAATAGTTATTCTCATTGTAAAACTTGAGCAAATGAAAGCCGCATTGACTTGTGTTATTTGTTTAAGTAAAGTCAAAAGTTACGGAAGGCATAGTTTATATTTTCACGAAGAATAAAATAGTCACGAAATTTATTATATAACAAATAACTATATTTGTTTTCTTTGCACTGCAATATTTACAAATGTGCTCTTCCCCATTTATGTACTATATGTAAAAGTTGATACCTAAATTACTTCATTAACTTCCACTTTTGGCAACTAAGGCTAATTGGCAGGGGTTATCTACTGGTTACCCTTTTCTAGCCAGGGTGGCACTCAGAATTTTATTTAATGAATTCCGTCACTAAATAAATTCCTTTGTCCAGGCGGGAATCGAACTCACCACTCTAGGTTTACCATGTGAGATTAAAGGCAACGATTTAACTCACATGGCTAACCCTGAGTCTCAAAGACGATATCTGAAATCCCTTTCGGCATTTTTCTACTACGGAAATTGAATGTATTGCCAATATGATTTTACTTTTCTTGACAATATTCTGCGATCTATTCTGGTAGACGATGTCTTTGATCCTCCCCCATAGAAAATAATTCATAACTGTCAGATCGGGTGATCAGGGTGGCTAAACAGTGTGCAAGCTGCGACCGTACTGCGATTGTGAAACATTTGCCTTATTGTTGAAATCGGAAGTTTAAAGATAGAGGATTAAGAAAACTCATATATTTAATACCTATTCTCTCTATGGCTTTGGTTGTGCACTAAAATTTCGCTATTGCAATCCATTATTGGTCTCTTGTCATAAGTATTTCGACTTAAATAACTTTTTTTATTTCAATGGGTTTCATGGGTTCCAATTATAGCTGACCAAGTCTCTGAATTGCAGGGGGGGAGGGGGAGGGGGGAGGGAGGGGAGAGGGGGGTGAGGGGGGAGAGGGAGAGAGGGAGGGAGGGAGAGGAAGGGGAGAGGGAGGAGAGGGGAGAGAGGGAGAGAGGGAGAGAGGGAGAGGAGGGGAGGGGGAGAGGGAGAGAGGGGAGAGAGGAGAGGGAGAGAGGGGAGAGAGGGAGAGGAGGGGAGAGGGAGAGAGGAGAGAGGGAGAGAGAGAGGAGAGAGGAGAGAGAGAGAGAGAGGAGAGAGAGAGCGGAGAGAGAGAGAGAGAGAGAGAGAGAGATAGATAGAGAGAGAGAGAGAGAGAGAGAGAGATAGAGAGCGAGAGTGAGAGAGAGCGTGAGTGTGAGAGAGAGAGAGAGAGAGAGCAGAGAGAGAGAGGAGAGAGAGAGAGGAGAGAGAGAGAGGAGAGAGGAGAGAGAGAGAGAGAGAGAGAGAGAGAGAGAGAGAGAGAGAGAGAGAGAGAGAGAGGCGAGAGAGAGAGAGAGAGAGAGCAAGAGAGAGAGAGGCCCTACTAGGTAAGATCGAAAGACAGTTGAGTTAATATCCCGAAAATTGTGTCATGTTACAACCTCAATAAATAATTTTACATTGAGGGAAATCTGCAAAATTGTTGATATATATATATTGCTAGCTTAAAAGACCTTTGAAATCTTTAGCCACCTCCGAGTCAGATTCGAGGGATTCTCGACCCGAGTTTTCACGTAGTGAGTGATCAACTCAACGTACAGCCCCGTTAACCAAGGAGGACCTGGAATGAATTTTCTCCAGTAGACTGTCGAATCCCAATATACTTATATAGGGTTCTAGAGTTAAAATCGTTAGTCATCCCTAGAAACTGCCAGGCTTGTATAGTCGTTAGATTCTCTCTCATCGTGAACTAATGTTCTCCTTGGAGTGGGTCAGACCTGGACCTATTTTTACCATCTGCTTACTGAAGGTAGTGGTAGGTGTACCCATGCTTTAACCCAAAGCCCACCATCGCTGGTATATATGTTTTATATATTTAAAAAAAACTCAGAGTCACCTGAATTTGAGTAGAAATGGTGCCCAGGTTATTTACTCTCTCGGATACTTTCATCTCGGCCGAGTTGAATGAAGAGATGATGATGACGTTGGTAGAGTGAAAGGATGAATGAGAGCTAAGCAAGGGATTATCCCGATATTGGGGGCCCTTCCTTTCAGCCGTTCCCAATACACACCGCCGTTCCCTTTATGGCACTTCTTTCAGAGCAGACCTGGATGTGTCATTACCTATGTCAATGACACATTACTGCCATGTGAGCCCTTTATGTGACAAAGGTAACCCGCTGCTTCTTCATTATGTGCCCAGCTATTGACTCTCCGGGACAATGGAAAACCCTTCAACGAAAAGTCGATGTCCTTCTCTCATTGAATTCATTGGGAAAGAATGAGCAATCCAAGAGTAATCGAGAATCCACCGAAAATTCTATTCCATGCTTTAAAGAAGTCATGTCACTACATCAATGATTTTTTGAACAAGACTTAAGATATAATACAATTGATAAATAGGTGTTTTCGTATATTCTAACATGATGCGAACTCAAGAATAGGAGTAGGGGTATGCTGAATGACGAAAACGCATAATTAAAATAACCGGTTTATCAAATACAATATTTTAGCTCCTCACAATGTCATATTCACAGCTACAAATAATAAAACTACAATAAATAACGATTTTGGTAAAGATGCCTACCACAAGTTGTTAGATTGCCGAAGCTGTTATAGCTCTGCTCTAGAGGAAAGGTTGGTTCATTTTATACTACTTAAAACAAGGGTGTGAAATGAGATACAAAAATACTGTGGTATAGACATCAAGAAGAATAAAAGGAATTTTCATATCTCTTTGAAATGTCCCTCGACGACGGTGGACGACAGTTCAGTGCAACGAGACGGCATCCAGTATCACGAAAAAAAATCCGTCCACAGGGGCTGTCGTAAACTAAGCATATTTCCACACTTGTAAATTTATTGGACACTAGAGAAACCTCCGATACGAGTGGCAGATCACGTTACAGAAACGGCGCGAACTAAATTTCGGCGTGAAATCGCCATAGCTCGTCCGTTTACACTTAAATAAAAATGCACAATGAATCTCGGGTTAATATTCAAGATAGAGAATAAATGTATATAACAATATTTATAGTAAATTTAATTTGCAATAAGATTGGTTCTATACCATTTTTCGATCCGGCGTATAGTAAAGGAATGAGAAGTTCTATTTTATTTTTAATCGTTGTCTTATTTTTATATCATTGTATTCATTTTTAATACAAATACGCAATAGCAAATTTCACAAATTTGGGATGTTTGGAAACGGTTGGTTGAATTATTATAGTGGTATTGTAATATATACAGCTCTTATTAGTCACTTAGAAAACGAATTGGCATATTCAACTAAAAAAACTTGAAATCACACACACCTAGTTCCTACTCATTTTAATTATATTGTCACCTATCAATTACATAGCTAATTCGTGTGTGTGTGTGTGTGTGTGTGTGGGGGGGGGGTTAGCGTGAGCAAGAGTATAAAATAAATTTTATTTGCGGTTTCACAAAGTTTTAAATTAACGCTTCCTGGATATAAAGTTTCGCCTAAAAGTTTATGATTTGAGTCCTAAAATGACTTTGTGCGATACATTTTTTTTATCTTAAGCATTTTAAATATATGACTTACCTGAATTAAATGATACTGAGTGTTTAGGCGAGAAGCTTTTTTTTAAGGCAATAGTAAGAGAGCATTTAGACTGAACCATTTTGTTATTTCTCCTGGAGAGATGAGGGAAAAAGATAAAAAAAAAAAAAAACAACAACTATGTGAGTTCTCTTAAGAATTAGGTATATTGAAATAGTTCGTTATATATCTATATACTACACGTTATATCTAGAGGTGAACAAAAAATAAGAACAAATTAATGCTAATATGGCGTCCATATAACTATATACACTAAATGAGCGATGCGTCCTATAATATATGAGTAAACATTCGATATTTGCGCAAATAATGCTAGCATTATTAAATAGGTACTTGCGGGAATCATGCACTGTCCTTGAAATGATGGAGTCTTCTCGCTTGTTGCGGTGATACACAGGATGGCAGGTTTGCGGGAGATGAAACAACTGACTGACTCTATCACGGGTGAATTCCAACTGAGCGGTTATCTATGAAGCGGTTATCTTTGAAGCGGTTATCTGTAGCGGAGGGAGGGGGCAAGGCCCCAATGGGCGTAAGAACGACCGCAGCGAGCGTCTAAGACCGACTGACTGTGTCCCTTTTGCTAGCCGATGCCTTCTTGAACTGCATGTGTTTTTCCACTGTAGCCACGGCCTTGGAGATATGCATGTGTGTGTGGCGGGTCTATGAGCGCGGGAAATTTAAAATTCAAACTGACGACTGAACACTGAGCAACATCGCTGCGTTTGCGGAGCTCATAAAAAAAAAAGTAACGTTGAAACAACATTACTCCGTATTTTATTGCCCAATTTGAAAGTTGCTTTGAGAAAAAAAAATCAACAAGCCTGGCTTGCAAAGTCCGATTTCGGAACTCCGCCTACCGCTAGTGACACAACTTTATAATTCTTTTGTTGGAAGCGCAAAATGAATTTTTTTTTTATTACATAAATTTCGGGAGGGAGGACGGCTCTGCCATAAATCTGGGATAATCCGGAAGAGTGCGGCCCCCTTTCATCTCCTCATCCTTCCGACTTCCATCCCACTTCTGGTTCCAATGGAAAAATTCCCATTAGGACAAGAAAATTGCACAGCCATTAGTCTGCCGCAGTTCGTAAAATGTTAAATTATAAAGGCATATTTTAGTAATCTTTTCTTAATGACATTCAATAATTTATTTAATTAATCTTATGAACTTTCTTGATGTTTTGTACCAGTTATTATATATAATTTATTTTTTAATGAACCAAAATAGTAATTATAAGTAGTAAATAACATACTAATATACAATTTATAATATCTAAACTAAAATGTTCGATACATATTAAGAATAACTGTACAACTAATCTACTGAAAAGTCTGTCACACAGTGATTACGTATACTAATCATATTTCCCAAGTAGAACACACAACTGATCTCATGTCACTACAAATTCTATATGTCTACTTAATTTATTTATTAAAGTCCACTTTTTGCAACTAAGGCTAATTGAGACGGGTTATCTACAGGTTACCACCTGTTTCTAGCCAGGGCAGGATTTTAGGATGTTATTTAATGAATTCCGTCACTAAATAATTTCCTTTGCAAGAATCGAACTCGCCACTTTAGGTTTACCATGTGAGATTAAGGCCAACGCTTGAGCCACATGGCTAACCTGAGCCCCTATTTCTTCTTAAAAACCGATGAAAAGGAGGCACAGAAGGCTAAATATAAGAATGTATGGTAAAATGTATAGATCAACAATTGCGGGCCATAAATTAATTAACAAGATATGTTCGGACTCAATTACGATCCGCCTCACTACACCGAGATATTTTTAATTTTGGCCTCCCCCTCAATGCAGCCACTAACAAATATAGTCATTGGTGTTAACTGAAACGGTTAAACTTCGAGTATGGCACAGATCAAATTAACATTTTCGAGGCAAGACCGTAAAATATTAATTGGTGACATCACCACACATCGAAGTTGCACGTGTCTCACAAAGTAAAAAATCATTGAAAACTATATTTGGTATTTAACCTAGGAATGGAGTGGTTATTGATATAACAGCTAGTTGCTTAAATGACATGCGGAGGAGTGGGGGTTGACAGATGACCGAATACTAAAATAAAATACGGAAATATTTCCGCTAATATTCAAAATAAAGAACACAAGTACAAGACGGCATTTATAAAAAATTACATTTGCAAAAAGATTGATTCTATACAGTTTTTCAATCCGAAGCATAATAACCGAAATCTTGAATTTCCGAAAACCGCCACTCTAAACACCACCCACTCTACATCTGGTCCGATTTGAGCCTTTAAGGAACCTTTAGTATTGCATGAAACACTTATATATTAGAAACTATAACGATCAAACAAAAATTTCTACCACTTGACTGCTAGAATATATATATATATATTATATATATATATATATATATATATATATATATATATATATAAATCTTTGAACGGACCTCATTTTCGTTATCTTCTGGACACCATCCATAAATATTTGAAGCAAAATTTTCGGAAATCGTTTCTGAATTCTGCTTGTTTCCCAATATTACTATATTCTCTTATTTATACTTTTTAACTTAAATTTAGAGTCATTTTAAAAAAATATCACTTTATCTACTTCTTTTGTTTCTTCTCACAAAACACACAGTTTTGATGGTTGTAATATATATTATTACAAATAACCATTCCCTTAGATTTCAATGAAAAATAAATCAAAGAATACTTTTACTTACTTCAGTAGTTATGGTTGAAGATAATGGAACTGTCGGATAAAAGGTAAAGCTCTTTCATCTTGATTGAGTTCCTCCATTACGCAATCATCTTTTATTTAATGGAATTGGTTTCTATGAAAATGTATTTAAAGACTGTTTTCGTGTATTGATTTATATATATATTACATAACTATATTAGCAGAAGTTAAATTAGCTAAGAGGTCGTTTACATGACGCGATTTTCGAAATTTTTCTTCAAATGTCCATCGATCCTAACTAGGAGATGACGAAAATTAGGTCCGTTCAATATTTGTCTGTTGCCGCTATAGCGGTCGCAATTATTATTTAATCGTTGCCAAACTCAATATTTAGTCGTTTTATATAAAAAGAAAGATCAAGTACGTTAACGGCTGAAATCGGACCAGTGGGAGTGGGGTTTTAAAGGGGATGATGATTTTCCGAGGGGAAATATTTCGGTAATTATACGTCAGATAGAAAAATTGTATCGAAGAAATCTAATTTCAAATTAGATTTACTATAAATATTGTTCTATACATATGTTCCGTATGATGAATATTAAACGAGATATATGGATTTTTTTAGTTTTTCGCCTTCAGTATTATATTAATAATAAGCTCTTATATCATTCATTACAAGGCTTAGTACCAAATATTTGTTTTCATTCGAATTTTATTTTTTTTGATATAGGCAAATACTTTCTGTTGACCCTCACTTCTTTCCTTGTTCTTGGATTACTACAATTTAAGTGATTTAGAGATAACTGATTCTGATTCATTACAAATGATAGCTTTAGTAAATTTTTTTCAATAACATTTAAATGTTATATTCAGATATATTTCGTTAATTTTTTTGTCTTTCCGGTCTATCTATATATTCAGCGCTGCGATGTGGCTGGCCTGTTTGTTTACAATTCAGCCGCTTTCTGTAGTAGAGTTTATTAACTTGTATTCTAAATTTACTTAAATATTCCTCATTACTGTTTGTTTTTATTCACTTAACATTGAAGTTAGTGTTGTACCTGTATGTATATTTATATATTGTAAACCTTCGCGTGGGAAATCTGCTTAGTTTACGTAGCCCCTGCGTGACGGACTTTTTTTTTCTTCGTCCTATCTACAGTTATACTATATATAGGATATTTTGTGGTTGTGCATTTGAGAAATAGACATTCTATACTCTCTTCAACGTAGTCTTATGTAGCCTGTTACCCTCAAACTGATTGAATTCGAATCGGAAAATAGGAGTACGTGGGCAGTGTCTGAATGAGAGGCTTTGAATGTTGATAGTGAATCAGTGTAGTGAATCCAATCGAGTTATTGGCAGCGAGCTCTCGTGGATGCTCCGTGAAACAACACTCACAATACTTGAAGTGCTTGTTGAACGACCGGCCGTCGGCAAACACACACCGAAAACAATGAGGAATGGATACCTAAAACAAGGGCTTTTATCAAATCTTTTTATTTTTCCGAACAGTTTTTACCGACACGGGCACTTTTTCTCCTGCGTACTAGGATTTATGGTAGCATTAATAATTCAGTGCCAGAACTAAGATCCATGAAGATTAAGATGAATACACGCAGTCTATCTCTCTATAGATTGTAATAAAGTTATCTAAGCAGGGCCCCCAACAAACGGTACTAAGTAATCATTCAGTCGATTTACATGTTAATAATATCTATAACGGAAGGCGTCTGAATTGTAAACAAACAGGGCAGCCGACTTGACTGCCCTGAATAGATAGAATTATTCTAGACCGGAATGATAAACAATTAATGAAAAAAAAGGGGCTCGGGTTAGCCATGCGAGTTAAAGCGTTGGCCTTTATCTCACATGGTAAACCTAGAGTGGTGGGTTCGATTCTTGCCTGGGCAAAGGAAATTATTTAGTGACGAAATTCATTAAATAACGTCCTAAAATCCCACCCTGGCTAGAAAAGGGTGGAAACCTGTAGATAACCCGTCCTGATTAGCCTAAGTTGCAAAAAATGGACGTTAATAAATAATAATAATAATAATAATGAAAAAAAATATCTGAATATAACATATTAATTTTATTCCAAACTATTTACTATAGATAGTGAGTAATTTGAAATGAATCGGAATAACCTCTGTATTCTGTTTTCAACAGAACGTATTTGTTTGTCTCTCTTATAACAAAGCATTGTTTAAAACAATATTTGGTGTTTAACCTTTTAATTAAGTGTTAGCAGATTTCCCCTAAGGGAAATCAGCTATTGAGGTCGTACTCATGACGCGATTTTCGAAAATTTTCTTCAAATGTTCATCGATCCTACCCAGGAGATGACGAAAATGAGGTCCGTTCAAAATTATATATATATATTTGTCTGTTAACGAAATAGCGGTCGCAATATTTGTTGATCGTTACGAACTCGATATTTAAACCGTTTTTATACGTAAAAAGACAGAATCAAGTTCGATTAATGTTCTGGAAATCGGACCAGTTGGGAGGGGGGTATAAGAGGGGGGGGAAAATCGAAAAAAATCGAAAATTCAAAATATCTCCGTTATTATGCATCGAATGGAAAAATTGTATAAAACTATTCTCATTGCAAATTACATTAACTATAAATATTGTTATATACATTTATTCTCTATCTTGAATATTAACCGAGATATTTGAATTTTTATGAAATCGGGGCGGATAACGGATGAGACTAAAACCAGCCCCTGCGTGACGGACTTTTTTATTATATAGCAGCTTATTATTAATATGACACTAGCTATGAGTGGGGGTTTACTGAAAGTGTAAAACTTTAAAACCCAAATATCTCGGTTAGTACTCATTATACGGAAAATGTGTATGAAACAATATTTGTAGCGAATGGAATATGCATAAAGATAGTTTCTATACAATTTTTCGATCCAACGTATAGTAACAGAGATTTTTTGAGTTTTCGAAATTCCTCCCTTTAACCCCCTTCTCCCCCACTGGTCCGATTTCAACCGTTAGCGAACTTTCTTTTTACTAAAAATCGAGTTTGGTAACGATTAAACAATAATTACGAACGCTAGAGTAGACAAATAAAAAGATATATATATATATATATATATATATATATATATATATAGTTTTGAACGGACCACATTTTCGTCATCTTAGGTAGGATAGATGGACATTTGAAGAAAAATTTCGAAAATCGCGTCATGAGTACGACCTAATATCCTATATATATATATATATATATATATATATATAATATATATATATTTAATATATTTATATATATACTCAACCGCAAAAAAAAAAAAACCGGACACTTCATATTTGTCGTATTAGAAGCTAACATTCACCAATGTGTTTCTTTATGTGGGTATTCTAGTTATTACAGAGCATGTAGAGTCCAAGTCAATTGAACTAATCCCTTCAGGATTAGTAAACAATTAGATAAAACTCAGATTAGATTTATTTGTCGTGAAGTTGATCTATTCTAAACTGTAAGTAGTTTTTCGCACATTTAAACATCTTTAATTATTAACCAAGCATTTTCTTTAATTAATTTTTTTTTTTTTTATTTCGGTCCAGAATAATGGGTCTTTCACACTTAGATGGAAGGCCGGAGATTACGTTACATTGCCGAAACGCTTGGGGTAGCGAAGTCTACCAGTCACTGTAATAAAAATGAAGAATATTTTTTTTTTTAAATGTGTTAATTTATCATTTTTTTTTTATTTTGTATTTTTTTGTAAATAATCAATAAAAATTATTCACTTTTGGCAGAATTTGTTTAAATAACCTATAGATTAACCAATTATTTTAATTAAAAAAGATTAATATACATATATATTAAGTATTTAACAAAATTATAAGACTAAATCTCTGTGTCCGTTTTTTTTTTTCACTTGAGTTTATATATATATATATATATATATATAGATATATATATATATATATATATATATGGATCTCTATGCAAGGAGCATACCTGCGGTAGCATAACTAAAATGTTCTGTATAGTATAGAGGACCGCTATTAGGAAAATCAATATCACATGAGGTAGTACATATTCGGTGTCATAGAATTTATATATACAGAGTTTCCCAACTTCCCGTGTCACCCCCCCCCCTTGAAATCGAGACTTGGTGTGTAATAATTGTGCCCCTGAAAAATCCTTTCAGACCATACCCGTATTCAACCTTCTAATCTTCTCCAGCGACCATAACTTTGGAGTTTTCAATGGAATGACATATGGTTTAATACGGTTTTTTGTAGAAAATCAAATTCTAAACCGAGTTTATTTCGGTGAAATTATCGATTTGACGCATCCTGTAGCCGTGAAATGCACAAATCTTTATTTCACAAACGGAACATTTTATTGAAAAATGCTGCGACATTAAATTTGGAGCCAACGAAATTATCTTTGAAACAAGTCTATTGAAAGAGGAATTAATTTAAAAAAAAACAAACGCAAAAGTATTCTTAATGATGCTTCACTGGAAGATACCGCACCGTTTGTTTTTTTTAATGCAGAATCTACTCCTTCCTGTTGTAGCAAACAAAATTGTCTTTGAAACAAGTGTATGGGGAAAAAAACTGATTCTGAAAAAATAAAAGTATTTAAAACGAAATAACGCAATAGCATTTTTGAATGTATCCAATAAAAATGTTTTCTTAAAAAAACTTCAACGTGACGAAAAAAAAAAGTCCGTCACGCAGGGGCTGCGTAAACTAAGCAGATTTCCCACGTGAAGTTATACAATAGAGAAATCTCCATAGAATAGCCGAACGCTTACGGTAAAGGGCCGAACTAGCTTTTCGCGGGAAATTCAAAAATCCGGTATCGGCCCAAATTTCATAAAAATGCAAATATCTCGGTTAATATTCAAGATAGAGAATAAATGTATATAACAATATTTATAGTAAATTTAATTTGCAATAAGATTGATTCTGTACAATATTTTGATCCGACGTATAGTAACGGAGATATTTCGAATTTTCGAAAATCCTCCCCTCTAAACCCCCACTCCCCCTGGTTCGATTTCAGCGATCTTTCTTTCTACTTAAAACGACTAAATATTGAGTTTGCTAACGATTAAACAATAATTGCGACCGCTAGAGCGGTAAGAGACATATATATATATATATATATATATATATATATATATATATATATATATATATATATATATACAGTTTTGAACGGACCTCATTTTCGTAATCTGCTAGGTAGGATCGATGGACATTTGAAGAAAAATTTCGAAAATCGCATCATGAGTACAACCTCAATAGCTGATTTCCCTTAAGGGAAATCTGCTGAAACGTGCTTAGAATTAAATTATTTTAAACTAATTATTTGCAAAACGAATACATTTTTCCACTTACATAGCTCCAAGTAAAAAACAAAGAAAAAAAAAAAAAACCGTTGGGGTTATCTTCCAGTGAAGAATCATCAAGAATACTTTTGTGTTATTTCGTTGTTTTTTTTTAATTAATTCCTCTTTCTATAGACTTGTTTCCAAGATAATTTCGTTGGCTACAACTTTTATGTCGCAGCGTTGTTCAATAAAAAAGTCTGTTTACAAAAAAAAGATCTGTGCATTTTACGTCTAAAGGATGCATCAAATCGAAAAATTCATGACTGTTCAACATTTAATCAAAACGGATCAAAATTCATAATGAACACAATTTTAAAAGGAGGTACTTGGCCAGAAACACTCCTTTTGTTGTTTAATAAATATAATAAAGAACTCATAAAGTTTGAAAAAAGAATGGATATGGATGTAGCAAAAATACATTAGAATATAAAGTTGATTATGAGAAAAGAGAATTATAATTCAATATGTTTACCTTACATTACTTACTCGCAAATTAACAAACATCGGTTTAGTTTAACTTTATTTAATTTGTTTGTTTTTATTTTAATTTTATTTGTAATAACCTTAATTATTTCATTTTTTACATTTTATTATTAATATTTTATTTCATTTTTACATTTTATTATTTCATTCTATTTTATTTTATTATTATTATTTTTATTATATTTCATTTTATGGTTGCTTAACGTGTATATATTGTAAAATAAAAATGTATTTAAACATAATCATACATGTAATATGCTATGTGGCAAAGGAAAATGTATTCAAATACATAACTCTTCATAGGGTTACTATCAGGAGAAAAAAAAAGTCCTTCACTCAGGGGCTGCGTAAACTAAGCAGATTTTCCACGTGAAGCTATACAATAGAGAAATCTCTATACGAGAACCGTCTCTCTATACGTTCTTTATCGGCCCACATTTAATAAAAATACAAATATCTCGGTTAATATTCAAGATAGAGAATAATTGTGTAAAACAATATTTATAGTAAATTTAATTTGAAATAGATTCTATACAATTTTTTGATCCGACGCATGGTAACGGAGATATATTGAATTTTCAAGAAACCTCTCCTCTAAACCCCCCCCCTCCCCCTGGTCCGATTTCAGCCGTTAACGAACTTGATCTTTCTTTTTACATGAAACGACGAAACATCGAGTTTGCTAACGATTAAACAATAATTGCGACCGCTAGAGCGATAACAGACATATATATATATATATATATATATATATATATATACCTCAATTTCGTCATCTCTTGGGTAGGATCGATGAGAAAAATTTCGAAAATCGCGTCATGAGTACAACCTCAATAGCTGATTTCCCTTAAGAGAAATCTGCTAAAAAAGGGTACCTACCCTCCTAAATCAGTCTGATAAGACAATGTGGTTTACACGATGACAGCCAAGTTACCTTTTTGAATGAATGAGATTGGGCGACAAGTATATAAGACTGTGTGTGTTGTGAATTCTTGCCGGTGAGAATTTATCATGCAACAATATCCTGAGGAATTCGAGGCGCTCTGCAGAGGTTGGAGCTCGTTTATTCTGCCGGAATTCTTGAAATTCTAGCAAGAATTAGAATAATGTGACTCCGCTACCGCATGTCCGAATTCCATGTAAGTCGTCCCTGTATAATTATTAATTCCTTTCGCCGTACAAACCCAACTTCGAGACATTTTTCTCTTAAAACAAAATATACTATTGAAAATTATTATTCAATAATACATACAACAATTCAATTAGAGATCGATTCTCGCCTGGGCAATAAGAATTCATTTAGTGCTGGAATTCATTAAATAAAATCATTAGTCCCACCCTTACTAGAAAAGGGTGGTAACCTGTAGATAACCCGTCCCAATTAGTTGCAAAGAGTGGAAGTTAATAAATAATAAATAATAACCATTTGACATTGAAACTGGAGTGTTACTACATTATAAACATATGTTCAAGAATCATTGACGTATAACGCAACAAGACGTTCGTATTTCTTGTTATTCCTAATCCCAAGATTAGATTAATTTCTATTAAGCCTATTGTGTTATATTAGGCAGATACACTTCGTCTGCCAATCATTGGCAATTTTTTTTCAACATATTCTTAACACGGATTAACGTATATAAAACACAGCCAATCACTGTATAAAAATAATGGTTACTAATTAATTATAAGATACAGACAATCAATATATACTATTACTGGTAACTATTTATTCAAGTTAAAAGTTCGTCACACGGGTGCTGCGCAAGCAAATCAGATTTCTCTCTTGAAGTGCCGCCACCGTGAATATGAAGTGAATAAATTCAAACGATAATAAGAGGCCTCCAGACGGAAAGCATCTGAAATGTAAACAAACAGGTCTGCTTGCCACTTTTCGGAAATAAAAAAAATTACTAAGATATATCAGAATGCAACATATGTTTTTTATTAATTTGCTATATGTAGTACTGTAATTTATAATGAATCAACACATTTTTATCTCAATCTATCAAATTTAAATAGTTCAAGAACTTAAGATAGGGAGCGGGGGTTACCAGAACATATTTGCATGCATCTCGTATAATAAAGGTCTCTTGAAAACTATATTAGGTATTTAAGCTTTGAATAATGTGGTTTATTATATAACAGAATATTATTTCTCACCACTTTCGCCACTTTTGCTTATGTTTATGAGCAAAAGTGGGGGTTTGCTGAAGACTGAAAACTGAAAAATGCAAATATCTCGGGTAATATTCAAGATAGAGAATAAATGTATATACTAATATTTATATTAACTTTAATATATATATATATATATATATATATATATATATATATATATATATAAAATTGTAACCTCTGTCTGTACATTGATTTTTTTCACGGAATTTCACGATAACTTTTCGCTTCACATGTCATAGACACCATAACTGCATTTTGTTTCTTTCGTGTATGTTTGTTTGTTTGTTGCCTTTTCACGCATAAACGGCTGAACCGAATTTTATGAAACATAGTAAGTATATTACTACTAACCCAACTTAGACTTTAGGCTATATTAATTTTTCTCTGAGACGAACAGGAGTGGGGGTTATAAGGGAAAGAAATTAAAAATAGCGATATTTCGTTTTCTATTGGTTTTTTTTCACGGCAAATATGCACATCACAAAAGTTGTTTATTTTGTTATTTAGAGTAACTTTTGTTTTATATACTTTTGCCGTATACCAAAGTTTAAAATGCGTTATACGCTAAAAAATTATAGCGGGAGTCAACAATATTATTTGCGAAAAAGACTCAACCGAACTAAATAAAAGTCGGTATGTGTATTAGCAGTGAACCTTCATTATAATAAGCCAATACCAAATTTCTATGGACGGGCAGGAGTGGGGGTTATAGGGAAAGCCTGAAATAAAAAATAGCTATATGTCGTTTCCTATTGGGTTTTCCGCAAATATAAACATAACAAAAGTTGTTTATTTTCTTATTTGGAGTAACTTTTGTTATATACACTTTTGTTGTATACCTAATTATAAATGAGTTATACGTTAAAACTTTAGCGGGAGCCAACAATTTTATTGGCCACTAACGGCTGAAAAGAACTTAACAAAACTCGGTATGTCAATTAGCATTAATTCTTCCATGATTATAAGTTATATTAAAATTTTTAGGTTCGAACGGGAGGGGGGTTATAAGGAAGGCCTGAAATAAAAATTCACCATGTTAAATGTATAAGAGACGGGAAATATAAAAAGTCCGTCACGCAGGGGCTGAATAAACTCAGCAGATTTTCCCACGTGAAGTTTTACAATAGAGAAATCTGCCTCATAACAACTGCAGTAGTAAGAAACCTCTAAACATATTCACGAGGGACGAATAGTTACGAAAACGGCCACCAAACCTCGGTGCTCTCAAAGGACGCATAATAGGAGATATTTCGAATTTTCGAAAATCCTCCCCTCTAAATCCCCCCTCCCAGATGTCCGATCTCAGCCGTTAACGAACTTGATCTTTCTTTTTGCATAAACGACTAAATATCGAGTTTGGTACCGACCAAAAAAATTTGCGACCGCTAGAGCGGTAACAGATAAATATATAGATAGATAGATCTATATATATATATACGAGTATATATATATAACAACAGTTTTGAACGGACTTCATTTTTGTCATCTACTAGGTAGGATCGATGGACATTTGAAGAAGAAAATTTGAAAAATTTCCGTCATGAGAACAATCTCAATAGCTGATTTCCCCTAAGGAAATCTGCTAAAATATTGAAGACAGTGAAGCCTTCTCGACCAACTAATTCTATTATTAGCATATCCCCGGCAACGACGGGTATCAATCCTCAACACGGGGACGGGTAAAGGTCAACATATTGTGCAACGTAAAGCCGGCTAAAAAATATTATCACCATCAATCTGAGCTAGTTTTCAATAAGACTAATTCTATACAATTATTCGATCCGACGTAAAGTAACGGAGATATTTTGATTTTTCAAAAATCCCTCCTCTACCCCCCCCCCATCCCACTGGTCAAGGCATTAACGAACTTGATCATTCTTTATACATAAATCGATTAGATATCGGGTTTCACAAAAATTGCGACCAATAGAGCGTTAACAGACACACACACACACACACACACACACACACACACACACACACACACATATATATATATATATATATATATATATATATATGTGTGTGTGTGTGTGTGTGTGTGTGTGTGTGTGTGTAATTTCAAACGGACGTCATTTTCGTCATCTCCTACGTAGGATCGATGGACATTTCAAGAAATGTTTCGAAAATCGCGGAATTAGTACAACCCGAATAGCTGATTTCCCAGAGTTCTGGTTATGGACAGCCAATCAATCTATACAGATGTCAAATTATGATCAACACCTTAGCTCACATGGCTAACCTGAGCACCTACCTTCATTAAATGACACTTTGGATGAGGTTGTGACCTCGGCAATGCTCTACTTTTAAGAAATTATACATTTGAGGCAGCCTTTAAATTTATACACCCTCAAACGGGAGCTCTGCTTATTATAAAGTACGAAGACTGACTGTAGTAAAGAACATTCAGATCTGCGAGATGTATTTTATTAAATAAGGTATAATAGTCAGAGGTTTAACCCTAGAACGGTAGTGATATTATTTCCCGCTTAATGGTATTGATACGTAAATTTTACGTGTGCAACTGGTAATTGGTGAAATTATTCAAAATTTGTTAATGTTTGGGACTATTTTTTTATTTTATTAAAAGATACATTTTTCTTTAACTTATATCTAATTTAATATCTACTAATGTGCACGGCAATCCTTTCAGGCGCTTGGTTCGAAACACGTTCCGGAGGTTGTGTGCTCCATTCATATCCATTCTTAATAAGGACCTACCCACTTTCTACATTTATTGTGACTGATCTGTCAATATTGTGTGGTTGAGAGGTTTTAGTTTTTTTTTGCCTCTGTATTTCTTCTCTTTCTACGATTGCCTTGATGTTTTCTAAAATTTTCTCACTCTCATCGCTATCTAGCCCACTCTGTGTTGCAATCATTTCCGAAGGCTCAACCTCCTCATCACTTGGAGAATACTCCGGATCATCATCGGATTATCAATATCTATCTATTTCATAATTGTCATTTTCTTTCAACAGATTTCTTCGTCTGTTGAATATTTTTTCTCCATTTTTCAGAAATTATAAACAGATTATTATTGTTTATATTCTCTCTATACATCTTTGTCCTTTTTATATTAAAAAATAAAAGTTAAAAACATTAAAAGAAAATAAATTAGAATATAAAAATATATTGGAAGAAAATAAATTGAGAATAATATTAACTAAGTTATAGCATAAAAACCGGTTATTAGTAGCGATACGTAAATTTTACGTGCCAAAAAGGTGCGGTTAATAGTATTTATACGTAAATATTACGTGTCGTTTTTATTTCAATAAATAGTATTGGACGAGTGGGATGGTTCACTTAGCTGCATTTGGCGGAGGTCAAGGCCGAACTGTCTGGAGGGCTCATAGCTGAGGGCTGGGGGTGGTGGGGTCGTTAACGGCCCTTTGATAACAGTTCAAACCAGATCATACGTAATTTTTACGTTCACTAACATTCTAGGGTTAAGAAGCCTTGGGGCATGACGTAATAAGCTAATATATGAGACCAAGTCAAAGCACACAAACCAAGACCAAATAATCAAGGGTTTTACTTAACAATTATAACTTTTTACTAGGCACCATATAAAAGTATTGTACGTAAAGAGAAATACTATAATAGTAAGTTATGTTATTCAGAAAACAGCTATGCGGCTCCTCATAATATATTTTTAAAAACGCTTAGTGCATTCAGGAAATTACATTCCCATCATCGGAGCTACAAATTATAAAATATGCAATAAATAAGAATGTTGTTCTAATGATTTTTATTAATGTACATAACTGGTCATGCATAAAAAGTAATAATACTATCAAACCAACAATAGTAAAATGTTTCAACGTTAACATATTTATTATTATAATAAAATTGAACGGAGAACAGCATAATATATATATAATACCGAAATACTTAAACTTTGTGAGATATATGAAAAAAATCCTGTTGATCAAGTCCTTCCGTCTTCATTTCTTTTTGGATTTCTGAAATTTGAGTGATTGAGATCAGAATTGTTCTGATTAATTAAAAATTATAGCAATAGCTACAGTAAATAGTTTTTAATAAAATGAATATGTTATGTTCAGATATATTTCAGTAATTCATTTCCTTTCCAGTCCAGAATATTTCTATCTATATATTTCAGCTCTGAGAGGTTGACTGACCTATTTGTTTACAATTCAGACGCTTTCAGTTGTAGAGGTTATTAGCATATCTCTTTACCGATTGTATTTATTCATTGTGGTGTTACCGGTATGTAGATATATCTATTGTAAACCTTAAGCATCCCCTGCGTGACGCACTTTTATAGTGTGAGCCATGTTTTTATACGATAATTATAAATATTCTCAAGATGAAATTTTTATTTGACAGCTTAGTATATTATATATATATATATATATATATATATATATATTACTTTTAAAATACCATGGTGTTTTGATGTAAATTTGTTTGGTGTTTTCTAAACCTATATCTTAGCTCAGTAATGACTGGGGTTCTGCGGAAAGGAGATTAGCCTGAATAAATTAGGATATCCTAATCCTGGTTTTAAGTTGAGAGCAAATCCTACTTATAATGCCCTACCAACTCCTTCTTTTCCACTATTTCCCAACCACCCATCCTCTAACTAAACCTTTCAGCTAAGGGTACATCACTTGCGCGAAAGGTGAAAAAAATATAGAGATATAGTTTGTAGTGAGAATCAATGAATGAGTCCAAAATTAGTTTTTTATTTAAGTTTAGTACAATTTTTGACAAATTACCATTGATGTGATGTCCATATAAATAATAAAAAGTTAATTTTTATTTTACGAGGGAGCAGCATAAACGACAAACTTTTGATCTCATCTCACCACATATTCTCTATTTCCACTAGAAACCCGATGAGTAGAGAAAATATGTACATAACTTAAGTAAACAATTATGTTTGCAATGAGATTGGTATATCATTTTTCGATCCGATTTGCAATATCGAACATTTTCAAAATTCTACCCTATTGACCCCGTCCTCACTGCTCGATTTCGAGATAATGAACTTGATATTTAGTTTTGCATAAAACACTTATATATAGAGTAAACAAAATCTGCGACCACTAGAGCAGGTTGTCAGGGTAATAAACAATATATATATATATATATATATATATATATATATATATATATATATATATATATGCCTGTTAACGCTATAGCGGTCTTTATTTTTGTTTAGTCGTTACCAAACTGGATATATAAAAATAATATAAATAAATAATAAATAAATAAATAATAATAATTATAAGACGTTTTATATAAAAAAAATGATGAAGTTCGTTAACGGCTGAAATTGGAAGGAGGAGGGGGTTTAGTGGGCTAAATTCAAAATGTCTCCTTCATTATGTATCTGATCGAAAATCAGTTATAAAACAAATCTTATTGCAAATTATATATTCTATAAATGTTGTTATACTTTTTTTGACTATCTTGATTATCAACCAAGATATTTGCATTTTTCAGTTTTCGGCCGTCAATAATCCCCCCCCCTTCCTACTCATGTCATATTAACAATATCCTGTTCTATCATGAAACATTTTATTTCAAGCATAAATGTCCAACAATGTTCCCAGTGAACTTTTACTTTTCGAGATAAATACAAATACCTAGTGCTCGTGGGAAATCTCCTTAATTACTCAGTGCCTACTTGAAGGACTTTTTATAATATGAATCAGTGTAATCACTCAAATTGCAAACACAGCTTAAATAAAATAAAATAAATAAAAAATTGTTTTTTTGTGTGGTGAGCGTTATTCTATTTCAGAAGTGGTTATTTCATTCGTTTAATCCAAGAATAATGTAATTTTGAGTTATAAGTAATAAAAAGATTCTGGTTAAGATATTCCAGTAAGAATTTGAATTATAGTTGTATTGGTTGTTTTAGCTGCAGAGGGGGAGGTTGGTCTAGCTATTCAATATCTGGGAGTGGTTGGGATTCCTGGAGGGGAATGCTATTGGAGCCGAGCAACTTCTACCGCTGCCAACTGGTCTGCTTAATAGGGGTCGCCGTGGACAGGCAGGAATGGAAGTGACTTCACTCTGCTGTGTTCCTCACACATTGCTAGGCAAGGAAGGCTGCTGCTTCGAATAAAAAAGAGTTTCAGCAAGGACATAAGGGCTTATGGAAATGCAGCCATAGTCAACACATTGAAGAAATAAATGCCCCTCCCCTGACATAAAAACCAGAGTATTTATTGAATTTCACTTTCATCAGTATAAGCAACTTTCATTTAAGAGAACTCAGCTATTGATATTGTAATCATCCTATTATATATATATATATATATATATATATATATATATATATATATATATATATATATATATATATATATATATAGTTTTTTGGCCAAACGGAAGTGGGGGTTATAAGGTAGGCCTGAAATGAAAAATTGCGATATTCCGATCCCTATTGGGTATTCACAGATTTTCTCAGAAAAAGTCCGTCACACAGGGGCTGCGTAAACTAAGCAGATTTCCCACGTGAAGTTTTACAATAGAGAAATCTGCCTAATAACAGCTGTAGTAGTAAGAAACCTCTAAACCTATTCACGAGGGACGAATAGTTACGAAAACGGCCGCCAGAGCTCATGGCGGAAAGTCCGAAGAGCCACTGCTGCCGAGCACATGCAGAATATAAATGCAAATATCTCAGTTAATATTCAAGATACAGAATAAATGTATAGAACAATATTTATAGTAAATTTAATTTGCAATAAGATTGATTTTGTAATGTTTTTCGATCCGACGTATACTAACGGAGATATTTCGAATTTTCGAAAATCCTCCCCTCTAAACCCTCCCTCCCACTGGTCCGATTTCAGCCATTAACGAACTTAATCTTTCTTTTTACATAAAACGACTAAATATCGAGTTTGGTAACGATTAAACAATAATTGCGGCCGCTAGAGCGGTAACAGACAAATATATATATATATATATATATATATATATATATATACAATTTTGAACGGACCTCATTTTCGTCATGTCCTGGGTAGGATCGATGGACATTTGAAGAAAAATGTTGAAAATCGAGTCATGAGTACAACCTCAATAGAAATTACCATCATTAGTCAGTGAACGATGATTTCCCGGGCATCGCCGGGTATATTAGCTAGATTGTATATAGAAAATACGTACATTATAGATGATATTTAATTATAATAAATGCTATCCATGATTATGAATTGAATTATTCATGGAGTGTCAAACAGTGGAGAGGGAATATGATTAGAGACTTATTTTCATTTATTCTTCAAATGTAAATTTTGTTTTCTATGGTCACCCAAAGGACCCTTACGGGAAAAAAAATGGCCCAGACGGGAAGAGCAGTTGTACACGTAGAAGCATTGCCAAAAACAGAATAGAATCTTTCCGCCTCAAATGATTTTCCGAGCGAAGCCGGGTACCTTAACTAATATATATATGTGTGTGTGTGTGTGTGTGTGTGTGTGTGTGTGTGTGTGTAATTAGTTGAAAAAGCTGGTCATTCATTGACACCTATTACAAATTGCACGGTACCTTTTCAGGAAGTTATAACTTTAAAGTCCGGCACGCAGGGGCAGAGTAAACTAAGCAGATTTCCCACGTGAAGTTTTACAACTGATAAATCTACAAACTGGTAACCGCCTATGAAAATGATGAATACAAGATTTAAATTATATGTATTAATTCTACGTTATGCGTTTTTATACCTCAAATGAGTATTTTTTTTTATTTGTTATTGTTTCTGTAGGTTTTTATTGCTAGTTTTTGCTATTTCTTATTTATTTTAATTTTTTTTATTAGAATTTGCTCATTTTATGACTATTTAAAGGTCAAATCTGAAATAAATTTAAAGATCCTCTCTATGATTTTAAACCTATTTCTTTTTTTTGGGGGTGGTGGATTTTGGCATTTTCGGTAGGGCACGTGTTCTTGTTAGGGATAAGGGAAGATAATTATTCTTGCTGACAAATCTTCGTGGTAGAAGGGTTTGATAATAAATGAACACCTTAAAGCCGCCAGTATGTCATAACTCACGCCGGTTCCCGCGTCATGTATTATTCTTGGAGAATCTGGAGCAATAACTCCTTATTTGGTAAACACACCCAGAGAATAAATTCTGATAAACTCACCCCTTATACTTACCATCAGGCGGTGGATGGCTTTGGAAGCCGGGAAATTCAATTCGCTGAAAAATGATGGTATTACACAAATGATGAAAAATTAATTCAACTCAAGTGAGTATTACACAACAAGTTTAGAATAAAATATAGTTTTAATGCTGCTAATTTACTTTTTGAACTAAGCATACTGATATCAGAGGTACTCAAAAATTCGTAGCATTTTGTTTGATTTTCCTTAAAGTGCCTGCAGGACAGAAGGACAAGAAGTATATCAAAACATCAACCATTTCGATCCATAATTAACATACAAAACTGAACTAATAGCTGGAGGTAAAAATTAAAATTAAATAGACCGAATAATTACATATAAGGATATTTTCAAAATAAAAATATAATTAAACTTTATTTTCTCTGTTTATTTCCCCTAATTTAAATGTAATTAACATATATAATAATAGAATATATTCTTTATATTTTCTTAGCAAGGGTCACCAATAAAAAAAGTTATTTTGGCCTAAATTTTCTTGATACTTCTCTACATGTTTCATGACTTGTATACCACCTCTTAGGGGCTTTCTGTTCAAAAAATAATAACATTAATTTTTTAAAAAAATGTATTTGTGCCAATAAAAAAGCAAAAGCTGACAAGTCGGGAATTAAAAGTAAAACAATTACAGAAAGATAGAGGATGTGGTTGACCAAATACCAAAAAAAAAACGTCCGTCACGCAGGGGCTGCGTAAACTAAGCAGATTTCCCACGTGAAGTTATACAATAGAGAAATCTCCATACGAGAGCCGAACAGTTGCGGCAAAGGGCCGAACTAGCTTTTGGCGGGAAATTCAGTCATCAGTTATCGGCCCACAATTAATACAAATGCAAATATCTCGGTTAGTATTCAAGATAGAGAATAAATGCATATAACACTATTTATAGCAAATTTAATTTACAATAAGATTAGCTCTATACAAGTTTTTAATACGACGTATGGTAACGGAGATATTTCGAATTTTCAAAAATCCTCCCCTCTAAACCCCCCCCCCCTCCCTCCCACTGGTCCGATTTCAGCCATTAACGAACTTGATTTGTCTTTTTGCATATATCTTTTAAATATCGAGTTTGTTAAATATCAAACAAAAATTGCGACCGAGAGATAGTTAACAGACACACACACACATTTATATATATATATATATATATATATATATATATATATATATAATTTTGAACGGATCTCATTTTCGTCATCTCCTGGGTAGGATCGATGGAAATTTTTCGAAAATCGCGTCATGAGCACGACCTCAAGACTTCAATAGCTGATTTCCCTTAAGGGAAATCTGCTAAAAAAGAAGTTTCAACAAACCTCAATAACAAACTTCTTACCGTTAATTATTCACTAACAGATTAGTACACCTTCAATATTCAAAAAAGTTCAAATTTCCCTTAAGGGACATCTGCTAAAACAATTCTCCAAAAATAAAATAAAAAAAAAAAGTCCGTCACGCAGGGGCTGCGTAAACTAAGCAGATTTCCCACGTGAAGTTTTACAATAGAGAAATCTGCCTAATAACAACAGTAGTAGTAAGAATCTCTAAACCTATTCACGAGGGACGAACAGTTAGAGAAACGGCCGCCAGAGCTCTCGGCGGAAAGTCCCGAACATAGCCGACTCCTGCCGACCACACGAAGAATACCAATGCAAATATCTCGCTTAATATTCAAGATAGAGAAAACCTATATATAACAATATTTTTAGTAAATTTAATTTGCAATATGATTGATTCTGTACAATTTTTCGATCCGACGTATAGTAACGGAGATATTTCGAATTTTCAAAAATCCTCCCCACTCCCACTGGTCCGATTTCAGCCATTAACGAACTTGATCTTTCTTTTTACATAAAACGACTAAATATCGAGTTTGGTAACGATCAAACAAAAATTGAGAGCGCTAGAGTGGTAACGGACAAATATATATATATATATATATATATATATATATATATATATATATATATATATATATATATATATATTTACAGTTTTGAACGGACCTCATTTTCGTCATCTACTAGGTAGGATCGATGCACATTTGAAAAAAAAATTCGAAAATTCCGTCATGAGTACAACCTCAATAGCTACTTTCGCTTGAGGGAAAACTGCTAAAAGTATTGACAATAATGAAAATAAATCTGCCTTCACGGATCATGCACCTTCAAGAAACACACCTTCAATATTGAAAACGTTCAAATTTCCCTTAAGGGACATCTGCTAACACAATTCTCCAAAAATAAAAAAAAAAAAAAATGGAAAAAGACATGGTGAAATACTAGATATGCCGGACGCAGTATGAAATTGGGAGAGTTGATATTTGGGGTGTATTAGGGGACATTGTCGTGACCATATTGCTGGCGAGGGTGGGGACCAATGGCCACAATACACGCAGACTTTCTTATCTTATCACACAACTGGTCTGGATATTGCTTCGATACCACATCTCATATATCTGCCTCATCCTTTATTGTAACAGACTTATATTATACTCACATGCTGTATCAGTAATGAGCTCGTTTACAACGAACTGCTACTGTATATAACAGTGTATATTTGGCAGCCAACATTCAAAAGAAAAAAAAAATGGTCCAGCCATTTTAGCAGATTTCCCTTAAGGGAAATCAGTTATTGAGGTCGTACTCATGACGGAATTTTCGAAATTTTTCTTCAAATGTCCTTTAATCCTATCTAGTAGATGACGAAAATGAGGTCCGTTCAAAACTGTATATATCTATCTATCTATCTGCATGTATATATATATATATATATATATATATATATATATTATTTATTTATTTGAAGAGCTCCGCAACTAGGCGATGTCGCTCAGTACCATTTATTTGCAATTCTCTAAAATAAAATTTAAAGATAAAATTTTTCAGAATCTTAAACATAGTTTAAAGTACATGGATATAAAATTAAGGAAATGTTAAAATAATGGCTATTTGGAACAATAAACTTTGAGATAAATCCTGGCATTAAGGGTGATGGAAGTCTAAGACACTAGTTTAAAAAAATATTATACCGATATATAAAACGTAGAGAAAATGAGTGGAGCAGGTGAGGTTTAAAGTTTGTTGTAAAAGTCTGATGTCTTCAAGTGGTTTTAATAGTGTATTTATATTTGGGCTACCTTCTGTTAATAGTTCGTTCAAGTCGTTGGGTAAGTTCAAATGTTGCACGTAGTCTGCAGTCGTTCAGGAGAATGTTTAGTGGTCAGTACTGTGTTTTACAGTGAGTGCATTAGGCGATCATTTACTGTTTATGAGGTATGAAGAGTTGTAGTGAATGTCCGATTCTAAGCCTAGTTAACACCACTTATCTCGTCTGTTAGATTTCCAGAAATTTTCCTTTGTTTTGGGTTGTCTAGTATTTCTCGGAGTTTGTTGTCAGTATTTGTGCCAGTCGTTGTCCAGTCATTAAGTACATCTGATTTAATTACCCGTTTCATGTCTTGTGCAGTCACCATTCGATGTTCACAGTTCTTTTCCTGGCTGCTAATTTAGCTTGTCTGTCGATGTCAATACTTTTTTTTATACTGTATGTCCCGTAGCACATCATAATTATGCTGTAATCGTGTAGACTGTGTAGGTATGTGTAGATTTGTGTAATAAGTGGGTGAGAATTGTAAAGATTTCCTATGGAGAGTAAAGAACTGAGGGAGTCGGTACACACCAAACTCGATATTTAGTCGTTTGATGTTAAAAGAAAGATCATATTCGTTAACAGCTGAAATCGGATCAGTGGGAGGGGGGGGGAGATTAGAGGGGAAGATTTTTGAAAATTCGAAATATCTCCGTTACTATACATCGGATCGAAAAATTGTACAGAATCAATCTTATTGAAAATTAAATTTACTATAAATATTGTTATATACATTTATTTCCTATCTTGAATATATCCCGAGATATTTACATTTTTATTAAATCTGGGCGGCTAACGAACGGGTGACTCCCGCCAAAAGCTAATTTCTCTATTTTAAAACTTCACGTGGGAAATCTGCTCAGTTTACGCAACCCCCTGCGTGACGGACTTTTTTATACATATTCTGCCAATTATTTATATTTAAAACCTTTATTAATAATAGTAGTAGATAATTAAATCATTTGAAATGTATTTGCACTTATCTCAAAACGTAAAAGATCAATGAGAACATTATTTTGTATTTGTGCTTCAAATAAATCGCTTCATAAAATAAAAGCTTATTGTTAATATGACATGAGCAGGAGTGGGGGTATTCTGAAGGCCAAAACTAAAAAAATACAAATATCTCCATTAATATAGATAGGGAAGAAAGAAAGCTAGATATTTATAGAGAATTTTATTAGCAATAAAATTGGTTCAATATAATTTTTTGATCCGACGTTAGTAAAGGAGATATTCCGAATTTTTGAAATTATCCCACTATACCTCCCCCTCCCGCTGGTTCAATTTCAGCCAGTAATTCGGCCGTTGGTTTAGTATGAAATGCATATATATATATATATATATATATATATATATAAAATATATATATTAAATAGAGAGAGAGAGAGAGAGAGAGAGTAGAGAGAGTAATACGTAATATGAGAGTTATGTTACGATCAGAGCGTTTGGAATCGAAGAGGCTTCCCATTAAAGGATATATAGGGAGATGCCCCTTCGCCCCTTAATTGTGAATTTGATAGATGGACTGTATGGTGCGATGAATGGGGGGTATTGGTGGGGCAAATTAAAATAAGGCCTTGGAATATGTACAATAGAAATAATTTCATGGACCATGTTTGTGGTCGATAAAAAGAACATGATGATGAAATCTTTTAATGTCTTATGATGTTGGATTGGTGACTGCTGTGGGTTTGGGGGGGGGGTGGGGTTACTCATGGTGGAGCATGTTGCTAGGTGGGGCCATTATGGGGTTTATGCCTTCAAAGTGCGTTGAATTTTAGATAAATGTGAGTAAATCACTATTTCATTTGTCTTGGTTTCTGCCCTCCTTGTTTCCTGGCTTCATCGCCCGACGTGCCTTCTGGCTACTCCTGCATTTTGAGGGGGGTTTTCACTTCGGTGATAATGGCTCCTTTCACTAGCCGCACTAGGCTCCCATCTTCACTCGTGTCCTTCTTGCCCTTTCCTGCCGGTCCCCCTCGGGGCTGGATGTGCTAACAGCGAGGTCCCAGTCCAGGGCAAGGATGAGTGGCGGTGTATGACTTCATAGAGGTCTTGTGCCTACGTCACTCGCGGAGTTGATTCTTCCGCGAACAAGAGCGGTGACAGACAAGTATGTGTATATATATAATTTTTAACGGACCTCATTTTGGACGTCTCCTAGGTAAGATCGATGGATATTTGAGGACATTTTTCGAAAATCACTTCATGAATTCGACCTCAATAGCTGATTTCCCTTATTGTAAATCTGCTAAAAAAATTATGGCCACAATGCGCTGCTGTGTTAGCTAAGCTTATGTCTCAAGTGCAGGAATGACATGCTGGTGATCTCATCACTGCATCTTTTTTATATTTCTCCTGTAATGAAATATCTATCTGGACAGGAATCGAAAAATAATATCTGGATGTGAGATTACTATAGATGTATCTGTTGGTAGATACCGATTTAGAGATTACTGATTTGGCCCCTTAAGATATAATAATTTGATAAAAAAGATAGCCCCGGTGAAGCTGGAACGTCCACCAAATAATTGAAATCACGGTCAAAACCAAACAGACCATAATTGTAATACGAAATGTGGTGTCAAGGAATTATGGTATCGCCAATGACCATTGTCCTATTAATATCAAAGTAAACAACAGAAAAATCTCTGTCTTCATAATATTTTCTATAGTCTTATGAACAAACATCAATATAAACTCTTCATAGTTTCATGGGAATAATCACCAATAAAAAACATTTTTTCAGGTGATTATTATTGATTCTGCCCTACATGTTTCGTGACTTACATACCGCCTTTTCAGGGGCTATCCCTTTTTAAAAAAAAAATAATAGCATTAATTTAACAAAACCCAATGATTATTATATAAATTCTTTGCTAGATATTGTATTAATAAGTGCCGAAGTAATTAATAAATGCCGATGTGGTCGACCAGATGATAAATACCAATAAAAAGAAGATCAACAAACCTCAATAACAGATTTCGTAGCGTTGAAGAATCACAAAGAGATTAGTAAAAATAATAAACTTAATGCTCACGTTTTATTGCAAAATAGTAAAAAACAATTAAAAGAGAACTTATATAAAATAAAATTACAACCGTTCTGCTCATTCAACTACCATCACAAATATATAGAAAACAGAAACTAATTTGCAATGGGTGTATAATACAGCTTGAAAAAAAAACAACAACAATAAAATGCAAAAAAAAAAAAGAAGTAGAATTAAATATAAAGTAATAGAATCAAAATCTAAATATATTATATACGAAATAAGCTGTAACACCTGCGATGGAACTTATTTAAGTAAATCTTCGCAGCTGCTGAATAAATGGTTAATACCACCATGTAAAAAGTAATTAATAAAAATAAAACTTTCTTCACGGATCATGCCAAGAAAAACACGTTCAATTTTCAAAAAGTTTAAATCATTTATAAGATAAAAAATAACACTAAACGACAAATAAAAGAGAATATTGCAGAATAAAAATGGGAAAAAATAGTAAAAAAAAAAACAGAAATTAAATACCTAAATAATTTATTATATAACATTTTATCTTGAAATAATCGATTTTAAACCATGACACGAAATAATCGAGTTCAAAGTTGACTTGTAAATAATCGATCTATAGTCAGCTGACAACCTACTTCGGAATCTCAGTACTAACGACCTGCCAAGTGAGGAAGGGAAAGGCGCAACGAACAAGCAGTTTAGAAATGTAAGAAGCAATCTGAAATTACATTTAATAAATATATCATGTAAGTAGGCAGTTAAGAATACAATATCTAGCAAACAATTCTGATGGGATTTGGTTAAATTTATGTCATTATTTTTTGGAAAAGGGATAGTCCATGAAGAGGTGGTACGTAAGCCGCCAAACATTTAGGGCAGCATCAATAATGTTTACGCCGAAAAAAAAAGATTTTTTATTGATAACCCTTTCCATGAAACACTGAAGGACTTATAAAAATATAGGGTCCAGAATAAAATAATCAATACAAACTAAATACAATACGTCAGCAGTGATTAAATGTAGGTATTATTCTAACAAGAAGAGAAAACGCTGAGGTTTGTTTGTAAATGATCAGTATTTAGGAATGTTTTCTCTTTGGAAGTGTTTGATTTAGGTGTCTTCATTAGAAAGAGCGAGCTCAGAAATATTTCTGTTTAATCCCGAGAAGGCCTGCATTGGATACTAATGGTTGCTTCTTAATCTTTCCCGATGTTCTTCCCGTCAGTCCTTTTCCCTCTCCCTCCATATTTCCTCATTTATTTCCCCGCTTTTCCCCCTTTCTCTTCCTCTCCCGGCTTGTCGGCGTCCCAAGGCTTAGCAGCCAAATCCCTAAAACAGCAATGCACCACTGATTTATCTTCACAGAAATAAACCAACTCGCTATATTTAGTGCTGACCTTGTAACCTCAATATTCAAATTCGTAACAGTCAGTAGGCCTGAAGGTCAACAAGTACCTAAAACTTGTTATAAGTGAATTGTACTCTACCCGTATTTACTTATTAGCAGATATAACTTAAAGGGAATCGGCTATTGAGGTTGTGTGATTTTGAAATAACATTCTTCAAAAGTCCGTCAATCCTGCCCAGGAGATGACGAAAATGAGGTCCTTTCAAAATTTTATTAATTTCTGATAACAAAAAACAGAAATGGATCAAATGTTACAATAACTGAAACCCATGTGCCATAGGGGAATCCTAATTTATTTATTTATTTTAGCTTCGCAGCTTTGGCGATTTTGTTCTAAAATAAAGCTTAAAAAACAAAACAAAACTTAAATGAAAACAAATCAATACAAAAAAATAACAAAATTAAACAAAACACAAAAGGAACACAAAACACAAAAGGAACTCAAAACATAAAAGGAACATAGAACACAAAAGAAACACAACACAAAAGGAACACAAAACATAAAAGGAACTCAAAACATAAAAGGAACATAGAACACAAAAGAAACACAACACAAAAGGAACACAAAACATAAAAGGAACATAGGATACAAAACTTAAAAGGACCATAGAACACAAAAAGAACACAAAACATAAAAGGAACATAGAACACAAAAGGAACACAAAACATAAAAGGAACATAGAACACAAAAGGAACACAAAACATAAAAGGAACATAGAACACAAAAAGAACACAAAACATAAAAGGAACATAGAACACAAAAAGAATACAAAACATAAATGGACCATAGAACACAAAACATATAAGGACCATAGAACACAAAACATAAAAGGAACATAGAACACAAAAAGAATACAAAACATAAAAGGACCATAGAACACAAAACATAAAAGGAACATAGAACACAAAAGGAACACAAAACATAAAAGGACCATATAACACAAAAAGAACACAAAACATAAAAGGAACATAGAACACAAAAAGAACACAAAAGATAAAAGGAACATAAAACGTAAAAGGAATACAAAACATAAAAAGAACATAGAACCCAAAGGAACACAAAACATAAAAGGACCATAGAACACCAAACATAGAGAAAATAAGAACAACAGAGATGAAATAAGACAGAAATGGGAAAGAAATTGAAACGCAAATGGAACTCAAAAACCAAATAGAACTCGACAAAAATGAAAAAAAAGAATGGAAATCAACAAATAAAAACGGAACACAACAAAGAACAAAATAAATGAACGAGGGAACAAATAAAAAAAAAATTCCAAACTAGGTACAAAACTGAAAAACGAAACTAATGATATAGGGCAATAGGGAAATCAGTAATAAAATATTTAAATATTCAATAAATAAATAAGTAAATCAATAATTAAAATAAACTTGGGGTATAAAATAAATAAAAGAAATTTAAAATTATTAAGGTTTTGATAAAATATAAGTTGGTCCAGGTGACTATTTACATAAAACTCTGTAACTCCATTCCCTCTCCTGTAATATTTTGAATAAATATCTGTGATATATATATCGACCCTAACCCTTAGGTTACCGCAATTTCTGTCTGATCATTGCCAAACTGGATTTTTAGTCGTTGTATGTAAAAATGAAGATTATGTTCGTTTACGGCTGAAATCTGAAAAGTCGGATAAGTGATTTGGAGGAGGAAATTTCAAAAATTTATCTCTAATCTCCGTTGTTATACGTTGGGTCGAAAAAGTGTATAGTGGCAATCGTACTGACAGTTTGATGTTCTATAAAATTTGTTATATAAGTATTTTCTCTCTCAAAAATATTAACCGAGATATTTGGATTTCTTTGTTTTCAGTAAACCCCACTTCTACTTATGTCATATTAACAATAAGCTGTTGAATCGGGAACCCTTCTAAACTTAAATAATAAATATTGTTTTCAAGAGAGCTTTTTTATACGCAAATTTTGTTGTGAAGGCGTCATTATTTAAGATTTCACATTCTTGTCACGTAAATGTTTATTTCATCTATACCATACTTGTTATTTCACCTTTTTTGTCAGCACTATAGATCACATTTATTATTGGGTCTAAACGGTCCTGGAATAAAGGGATTTTGGAGGGGGTGAGGGATTGGAAAATTCAAAAGATCTCCATTATAATGAGTTTTTCGCAGCGCCTTTTATAATTCACTAAAGAATGTTCTTAAATTTCGAACAAATCAATTCTTAATATATATAAATGGTGAAATTGGATTTTAATAAGTGTTTTATTTATTTCCAATAATTTCCAGAATATCGTATACTTTCTTCCATTTCTAGAATATCGTATACTTTCTTCTATTGTTTCCCCTACATAGTATTCCTATATCTCCTGTGCGCACTTCTTTTTTTTTTTATGCTTCAATTCATGTGCTTCATAATATAACAGCTTATTGTTAATGTTACATACAGGGGTGGGGAGTTACTAAAGGCTGAAAAAACATGCAAAAGTCTCGGTTAATAATCAAAATAGTGAAAAACGTACAAAACAATATTTGTAGAACATAACAGTTGCAATAAGATTAGTGCCATTCAGTTATTCGATCCCACGCATAATATAAATTCACCTCTTCCTACTGGTCGGATTTCAGCCATATATATATATGAAGTTTTAACGAACCTCATTTTCTTCATCTCCTGCCTGAGTAGGATCGAAGGACATTTGAGGAATGTTTTCCAAAATTGCGTCAAGAGAACGACCTCAATAGCAGAACTCCGTTAAGAGAAGTCTGCTAACCTAGCTGCATTGTCAGGAATTATTGAAGCATTCACGTGAGGGAATATTGCTAGTAGAAACTGTACTGTGGTAAAGTTGAATACCAGAATATTGATAATATTTGAAAACCCTTCATGCATTCTATTATACATGATTGTTACCAATATTTGGTGTTCCTCGGGGGAGGAAAATTTTGGGTGGTGTTCTCCTTCGTGTATCAATTGCTATATTGTTGAATGGTTAAATCAAACTGCCCTAATGTTGCCTCTCAACATCAGAATTTATCCCACTTTTTGAGGCGCTGCACTGTGATTCCGATTCCACCATCATGGTGCAAAAAATGTGAAAAACGAATTATTTTTTATCTGAACCAAGTTTATTTTTTTTGTTGTGTATCTCTATTAATCCAAAACCTTGTAAATATAGTTGAATCATAAATAAGATACTCTTTTTGGAGCTACGTGAATTCAAAGTTGGAAGTTTCAAAACAACTCGTCCGGACACTTGTTGATCCATGTAAACCATCGTTCCTATCACACGACAAACAAGAAATACACACACACACACATATGTATATATATATATATATATATATATATATATATATATATATATAATCTGAATTATTCAGTATATAGAACTGAAGGCTCGTTATGTAATATGAATGAATTAGAAAAAATACATATCATTTTATAGCAGTATGCCCAATGCTTAGTGGTTTAGAAAACAGTTTCTTGGTCTATCAAAATTTAGCCAAAATGAATGTATTTGGTTCTTGAATGGCAAAGATTGGCAGGCCCTTTATAAATATCTATGTGTTGCACAGAATATATAGAAAGTTACTAGTAGTTGAGTATAATGGATAAGTTTTTCTATTTATTATTTTTTTTCTTTAATTTGTAAATAAATATTAATAATTAGTTTAGTTTTGTTGATTTTTATAGATAGAATTCTTATAAAAGATTATTTGTTTCATTTAGAATATTGTAATATTATGTTAATAATATGTTGATATCTATATAGCAATAATCAATCATGCTGATTAATAATTTAGTAAATAATGGCTGAACTCAACAGACGGACTTATGAGTCCATGTTTGTGTATGTTATATATAATATAAGGAATGATATTATTATGATAACTTAATTGTATATTTAACTTGAAAATTATTTCAAATTTCAAAATAAACATACTTTATTATATATATATATGTATGTATGTATATATAGCAGTTGTAATTTATTTCTCCCTGATTGTATATAGAATACTCAATGAAGGACATCCTAACTGCAAACATTACACCATTCGATTCTCAGATAGTTCCTTTAATAGTTGATGCAGAATCATTACTAGCACTCGTGATTTAACTTTTTCACAGCTTCCTAAACTTAATTACTAGGCGACAAAAAATGTTTATATTTAAAAATATCTTTCCGGTATACATGAATGGATTTATATTCCATTATATATGTACGAGAGATATATTTTTAAATATGAACATTTTTTGACACCTATCAATCATGCTTTTGGGAAGGTGTGACAAAGTTAGCTCACGAGTGTTAGTAATGGCTTTCACACCAAATATTAGAGAAGCTATCTGAGAATCAAATGTTGTAATGTTTACAGTCTAGAAATGTCAGCAGTAGGATCAAGAGTTTCTGTGGGAAAATCATGAGATAACTGCTAGAATGGAGTGCTACCTGATATCCCCCTTTCCGACTCATAGGGTTCTTCCGAAACCTTACATTATTTTTCGACAATTGCAAAACGTTCAGTACTGTATTACCTAACACATCTACTCATTTCATACTTAAGTGCATAAAATATCGGTAATTCGTCAATCAAAGTAGAAAGAGTTTCAAGTCAATGTTTTTGGTAAGTATTTACTTATTAATTACTTTTACGTTTATAATGGCACAAATAGGTATTAAATTATGAATAATACTCGTACTTTCATTTAGCTACTGTATTAACAATTAGTAGAACGATAAATTAAATTTCTATGTTTTATCTGCTCATTTACTAATTTCCTTTAGAAGTAATTAAAACGCATTTTATTTTTTGTCTAGTAAATAAATATTTTTGAGCTATAATTATTGATTAATTTTTTAGGAAGGGCAAATGAAATGTAGACAACTAGAGATCTGGGACCTTTGATTTTGAATTTAAATTCAAGCAATGAATAATACATCGAAGTTCTTATGAAATACAATATGTCTTAAAAAGAAAACATAAAAGAGGCAACTGGGCGTGTTCCACCTTAATAATTTGGTCAAATGGAAAAAAAGCAAGTTCCTTAATTAAACGTTTTGAAATAAAATATGCATCCTGGTTTAATGTTGAAGTAGAGTTTCAACGTAATGGAGGACAGTAAAGGAACCATCTACAAGCGCGGGAAAGCGCATTGATTGATTTTTTAAATTATTAATTAATTCGCGTTAAAACATTTTAACGATAAAGAATTTTTTTAGCAGATTAATTAAACAAAATGTTACAAAAAATTGTATTCGTTAATATTAATGCGTACAATTACAAAAATGTCATAAACATGTTATAACTAAAAAAAGTATTATTGGTATAGAAATATCCCCTTTTTTTTAAACAAAAAATACGAACGTACTTAAAATGTGAGAGAGAACCACCACCCTCTCCGTATAGCCCCCCTCCCCCCCCCCAAAAACCTTGACAAATTTAATACAATCTATATAAAAAATCTTTTCAATCTCACAATAAACATCATAAAATGTTTCAGCGAGATCCCAATTAAAAGTATTTTTTGCACAATGAATGAGGAATTGTTACCACAGTGTTCTGAACGGTGAAGGAAACCTGTAAGAATCAAAGAAAAATGTCTCTTTCTTTCTCTAATATTTATTCTAAGTGGTTGATTGCTTTCAGAGCACGCGCGCCCCATCTTCAGTGATATTTCACAGATAACTTGATGGACCAAGGATTCCTTGTCGCATTTGGAAGTGCTCTGCCGCTTCGAATAAATACTTCCAAAGAAACTAGGCATTTGTCTTTGATTATTAAAAATCATTAGATATTGACTGCCTCAAAAAAATAAATAATAATTTTTCACTAAGTAAAATTGAAGCTCAAGCGAAAAAAATGTTGACATATAAAAATATCCTCCCCCCTCCCAAAAAAAAAAAATGTAAGTCACACAGGGGCTTCGTAAATTCCACGTGAAGTTTTACAAAAGATAAATCTGCGTACTGGTAACACCTAACAAAAAATGTGAATATTAAGTGAAATGATTCAGTTAATTTACATTTTAAAAACCTCCACAACAGGAAGCGTCTCAATTGTAAACAAACAGATCAGTCAACTTCTCAGAAAGATATTTGAATTTTTCAGTTTAGAGCATTTAGTAAGCCTCCACTTCTAATCGTGTTACATAAAAAATACTCTGTTATACATTAAACCACATTATTCGAAGCATAAATGCCAAATATTGTTTTCCAGAGACCTTCATTTTACGAGATAGTTGCGAATGTGTTCTTGTGACTCGCCATCATTAAATCCACGGACTACTAAAATATGATTGATCGAGACAAAATTCATTCATTATAAATTACAGTACACGATATAGTACATACTTTTCAATAAAATAAATATTTTAGATTCTGATATGTTTCAGTTATTGTTTTTCTTTGGTGAGCCGATGGCAGATTTGTTTATTAACATTTGAGACGCTTCCCGCCGGATGCGAAAAGATTCCTTATTACCATTTGAATTTATTCACTTAATATTCACCAGGGTGTTGTGTTAGCAGTATGTAGGTTTATCTATTATTAATCTTCACGTGGGAAATCTGCTTAGTTTATGCAGCCCCTGCGCGACGGACTTTTTGATTGTTTGTGTGTTGATGTAGCTCTTGCTTTGAAAGCGCTCAGTCATTTGTATATTGTGGAAGTAAGGCCTTTCTTTGAGTTTGTTCTAAAATTGTTAGTTACATATTTTGGGGAAAGTGATAATGTTCATTTTAGTGGATGCAGCACTGATGGGAGTTACGAAGTGCGAATTGTCTCTCACTTTAATTTAATCTGACTGCCAATTATTACTCCGAAAGTTGGACTATCCAAAAAGACGCCTTTAGCAGAATTTAAATAAGCTCCTGGATGTCTAGAGAGAATTCAATGGCCTTTAATTCTCTGAATTCCAAGCTGTCAAAATTCCAAGTCAACAGAGTTCTGGGGGCTGAATCCCTGATAGCCCTTTAACCGGCAATCAAGAGGTAGTTTTTAATCTCGCCAGAGTAAGACTAATCTTATTCCTTCCGCGTGCCGAATTTTCGGGGGGTGAGTCAAGGTGGGGAGCCGTGAAGTATTGACTATCTGTCTGTCAATATCTCCGACAATGTCAATCAGTTTTGGATAAATCTTGTCGCGCAATGTCAACTGCCATGTCAAATGTTCAACACGCAGAAAAAAGTGTGTATATTTTTTTTATTTCTATACAAGCCTCTGAATTCAGTAAGGGGAACTTCAGGAAGATCATTCGTTAACTTGAGGCCAAAACATCACATTATTTACAACAATCCTTACTGGTCCTTACGCCATTTTTAAATGCACCTTTTAGCAGATTTCCCTAAGTGGAAATCATTTTATTTTTTATTTATTTATTTACGTCCAATTTGGCTAATTGGGACGGGTTATCTATAGGTTACCACCATTTTCTAGCCAGGTTGGAACTCAGGAATTTATTTATTGAGTCCGTCACTAAATAAATGTCTACTGCCCATGGCGGAAATCGAACCCGCCACTCTAGGTTTACCCTAACCACCCCATATAAGATTAAGACCTACGACCAACATGAGCCCCTACTTAGTGGAAATCGGGTATTGGGGTTGTTCTCATGATGGGATTTTCAAAATGAGGTCCGTTCAAAATTATATATATATGTACAGGGGAGAAGGGGAGTTTAGAGGAGAGAAATTTAAAAAAAATTCAATATATCTTCGTTATTATACGTCGGACCAGAAAAAATGTATAGAATCTTATTGAATATTAAATTTACTATAAATATCCTGTATACATTTGTTCTTAATATTGAATATTATCCGAGATATTTGCATTTTCTTGTTTTCCGTCTTCAGAAAATCCCCACTCCTACTAATGTCTCATAAACAATACTCTCTTATATTATAAACCACTGTATTTGAAGCTTAAATACCAAATATTGTTTCAAGAGACCTTTAGTATACACGATATATGCAAATACGTTCTGTGGATCCTCCTGTCTTTAGTTCTTGGATTTCTAAAATTTGCGATACAAATTATTCTGATGCATTATAAATTAGAGTACTAGATATTTTAAACAGTTTTCAATAAAATTAATATACGAAGCGATTTTCAAAAAAAAGTTCTTCAAATGTCCATCGATCTTACCCAGGAGATGAAGAAAATGAGGTCCGTTCAAAATTAAATAATTTCTCTTTTAACGCTTTAGCTGGCGCAATTTTTGTTTAATCATTGCCAAACTCGATATTTAGTAGGTTCATGTAAAAAAAAAAAAAAGAAAAAAAAAGTCCCATAATGGCTGAAATCAGAAGGGAGGTTAGAAAGGGAATTTCCAATATTCGAAATATCTCCGTTATTAAAAGCTGGATCGAAATATTATATAGAAGCCAAATAATAGCGAATGTAATATTCTAAAAATGTTTGTATGTCCTTTTTTTTTCATTATCTTGATTATTAACAGATATTTACAATTTTTAGTTTTCGGCCATCAGTAAACCCCCACTCCTACTCATGACATATAAATTTTTTTCTGTAATCGTTGAATAATGGTAACATTACTAAACTGAAATGAGTGAAGAAAGTGAAACATTTTGCAATAGAGTGAAGAAAGTAATCACTTTCTTCACAAGCGAAGAAAGTGAATTCCTTCTTAATTAGTAATAAGTATAAATTAATAGATAATTAAAAGTTGGAAATTAAATGCTTTTAAATGTTTCTTAACATTGTAAGAATTTATTTTAACAAAATAAATTGAAATGTGAATGAATTATTGGTGGAAATAATCAATATATTTTAAAATTTAAATATAATAATAATTACCTTCCTTGTTTATAACCTGCACTTGTTTATAACTGCACTACTTCACAATCATCACTAGTTGTTTTATAACTATGCTTATAACCTTTCAGAACCATGCTTATAACCTACCAACAACATACCATAATCTTTACAACATCCTAATTTTGTTCATATTCTGGTTAGATCTGATCATGTATAACACGATTACAGAAAAAATTTAATATTACACTCGTGACGAAAGTAGAATTTACAACTCTCGTGAAATTAGCACACTCGCTTCGCTTGTGTGGGTAAAAGTTTCACTCGAGTTGTAAAATGATCTACTTTCGTCACTTGTATAATAAATAACTATCCTTCTCATAGAACTTTTACGTTTTGAGGTAAACGCAAATTTGACCGACTTTCATTACATGAGAATAGTTCCACCCACTTAACACAATGAGTTCGGCATTTGATAGACCAACAAAAATTAATTAAGCAATATAACAAATATACTCCTAATAAAAACTACAATGAAAGTGCAAGGGCTAAAGTGTTCACAGACAAACAAATACATTATGCTTTAAACAGAAATTTTCGTCATTTCCTGCGTAAGATGATAGATGGATATTTGAATAAAACGTTCGAATAATGTTTCCTTAAGGGAACATTTGCTAAAATAAAGTATTATATCTATATCTATATTATAACATTATAATAGAATTATAATTATTTTTTTTTTCTTTTCTAAAAAAGTATTAATGGCCTTCATGAAACTTCTTATGAACTATTCGAATAACGGTTAATGTCCAATTTTCCTCGAGACATCCCTTTTCGACCAACCGGCACAAATTAGCTCGCTATAAAAAGAAAAATGGGCAATAAAATGGAAAAAAATAATAATAATAACAGCCGCGTTGAAACGGCTTAAATGTAGCAAAGCCGTTTTGCTAAAGCAGCTTTCTGTAATGGTCTCCGAGGGCGATTATTGAGCTCGCTAACAAGGGCCGTTCCTTGCTCGAATTGCTATGCACCTCGTTTGGCCTCGAGTAGGGCTACACTATTAGTGGAGTCACTACGCCAATCCAGGGCTCAAATTGGATTAGAACCGGGAATCTAGAACAGTGATTATCACTACTAACTCTCAGATGATTCACCAAATATATGGATGACATTATACCGCAATCAGAGGCTCGAAACCAGGTAGATCATGACGACAGATATGAACACCTCATGACTTCCTCGTACTTCGATTTAATTAACACTGTCGTTTCTGAACGAAAATGGCTAGTTCACCCTGGGCTATAGTTTTTAGAACAGAATTAAAATTACTAAAGTCTAAACCTTTTTGAGAGAAAATGGTATTGAATCTTACTTCCAGTCAGACGCTTGTGGCGCCAACCCCCAAGAATAGTTATTTATTATACAAGTGACGAAAGTAGATCATTTTACAACTCGAGTGAAACTTTCACGAGAGTTGTAAATTCTACTTTCGTCACGAGTGTAATATTAATTTTTTTTTCTGTAATCGTGTAATACATGATCAGATCTAACCAGAATATGAACAAAATTAGGATGTTGTGAAGATTATGGTATGTTGTTGGTAGGTTATAAGCATGGTTGTGAAAGGTTATAAGCATAGTTATAAAACAACTAGTGATGATTGTGAAGTAGTGCAGTTATAAACAAGTGCAGGTTATAAACAAGGAAGGTAATTATTATTATATATAAATTTTAAAATATACTGATTATTTCCACCAATAATTCATTCACATTTCAAGTTATTTCGTTAAAATAAATTCTTACAATGTTAAGAAACATTTAGAAGCATTTAATTTCCAACTTCAAATTATTTTTTAATTTATACATATTACTAATTAAGAAGGCAATTCACTTTCTTCACTTGTGAAGAAAGCGATTACTTTCTTCACTCTATTGCAAAATGTTTCACTTTCTTCACTCATTTCAGTTTAGCAATGTTACCATTATTCAACGATTACAGAAAAAATTGTTTTTTCTTCGCGGAATAGCTTAAAAATTCATTACTTCATAGCTCTCATACTATTTCTGCCTCGATTTTTGTTGAAACGATCTACAAACATAAAACAAAAACAAATGCAACAATGAAATTACCCCAATGAAAATAGGTATTATTTTTTCAATTTTTTTTTTTATAATGTTGGATACATTTGAAATATGTTGGTTTGCGTATTGTGGCGATATGAGACTACTCCAATTCTCCTTGATTTAAAACCTTCTTTATTATTGTATAATACTTTTTATTATTCGGCTCGTGAAATTTTAATTTTCAATTGGATTTTTTAATTTATTTTCTATTTTACAATCTATACTGATTTATTATTAAAAGCGACCTAATAATTAATTATATATCACAGTTATTATTTATTAACGTCCACTTTTTCGCAACTAAGGCTAATTGGGACGTGCTATCTACAGGTTAGCACCCTTTTGTAGCCATGGTTGGACTAAGTATTTTATTTAATGAATCATTCAATTATATGTAAAATATTAAATGAAGACTATGTTTAAATCTAATACCCTTATTATACCTAAAATTATTCTAATAATATTTACAAAAATATTAAAATAATTGTGATGCACCATGCACATCAGCACGGAACGTGGTAAATATACAAAGTATCTTTGTTATTGTTTCTGATTAAAATATTTTGGACCCTTATATATGTAGGATGGGGGGGGGGCATAGACCAGTAGTAGAGGAACAGACTTTAGATAATATGAGTCAAGCGACATCGAGCATGGTCAGTACTTGAATGGGAGACCACGGTGCAGTTATACCAGTTCGTTACCGGAGCACTTTGACATCGGGAGTCCCCTTAAGAGAAATCTCCTAATGGAGTTCACGACGCGATTTTCAAAAATTTTTCTCAAATGTCCATTGATCCTACCCAGGAGATGACGAAAATTATATGTTCAAAATTATAAACATATATACATTTCTGTCCTGGTCAAAATTCTCAGTTACAACATATCAGTGGGGCAAGGCTGGATGATAGACTCAACTTGTAGTCTGCATTCTCATACTGGCTAATAGTCTATCATTAGTCAGCTGATGCAGGTTACAGGCTACCGAGGGCTGGCTATCTAACAACTCTGGCCTTGAATCAATTTTTCGCAACTCCAGCCTTATCTGGTGTTAATGGAATTTACCTCGTGATGCTTATATACCGGGATTAAGCAATTTTGTTTGATCGTTATCAAACTCGATATTTAATTCTTTTATGTAAAAATAATGATCAAGTTCGTTAATGGCAGAAATTGGACTAGTGGAAGGGAGAGGGTTTAAAGTGGAGAATTTCGAACATTCAAAATATCTCCGATACTATATGTTGGATTGGAAAAACTTTGTAAATCCAATCTTATGGAAAATTGAATTACTTATAAATGTTATTATATGCATATTTTCTCTTTCTTGAATACCGATCGAGATATTGGGATTTTTGTTTATGTTTTCGCCTTTAGGTAAACCCCTACCCCTACCCAAGATATATAAATAGTAAGCTTTTATATAATGCATTTCTCTATTCTAAGCTTATTTACCAAATATAGTTTTCAAGAGGTCTTTATTATGGAAGATACGTGTTAATTCGTTATGCGATGTCGTTATCAATTATGATTTTTCTCAGGTTACTCAGAACACAATTTTGTAGCTTCTCAAAATTTATTTTTAATTCCCTTAGCGCTTTCAGGAATTTACATTCCCATTATCAGAGCGTCACAGCGTACGACGCCTAGCGAGATGCTACTGATCTAAACTTTGTCGATGCATACTCAGCCCAGTTGTATCTCAATTTTGAGGAGCCCCAAAAGGTGTTCTGAATAACCTGAATTATTATCCTCACCAATAGCAGAAAATCAAAATAAGATTTTTATTTTTTGATCCAAATATGTATTTGCGGTGAGATGAAATCACAAATATGCTATACATGATTAGTTTACGCAGCCCCATGCGTAACAGACTCAGATTACACATGAGTGCTGCCAGTTCTAAAATATATAAATGCAACAACAGGTAGTTTGCTTCTAATTTTGTAATTAACATTTTGAATTAGCCATTCCTAACAGTGGCATTCAAATGGTTGAATATGAACGAGAACGTGAAAAGTAGTGTATACTTTTGGCATTGAACCAAATTAACGAAATTCTTCATCATTTCGAAAACCAATTATTTTTGAATAATTCATTTTTCAAAGACCGGAGGATTAAATAGAAAAGAAAATTGCTTTTGGAATATTGAAGGACGTGAGCTCCAAAGAATCTAGTGGCTTATATGTAAATTTTAATCGGGAGAAGCGAGAACGGGGATCGATTTCTATCTTTAATATCATTCCGACGATATTAGTTTCTCAGCGTGAATATTTTCTCACCTATTTACAAAGTCTACTTCAGAACTGGTATTAAAATAATTCTGATCTAACGTTTGCTTTCAGAATTGGTAAGCTTCCAGGATATGAGAACAAATATGACAGTTCTACAGAGCAGATGAGAAAATTGAACTGAACAAGGCTTACACAAAAATATACAAGATGTCAGATAGGTACTTAGGCCTTCCAAGAAATATGAGATTGATATAGCTTGGCAACAATTCAAAAAATAGCAAACATGTACCTTAAACCACCCTTTAATAATGACATGAATGTAGCCTGACATCAATGCAAAAAATGCCTGAAAGGTACCTTAAACCACTCTCTGATAACGATTTCAATATAGAGTGACATCAATAAACTACGTAGACAAGACATCTAATCACAAAATACCTAAATGGTACCTTAAACTACCCTTTGATAATGACAAGAATGTAGCCTGGCATCAATTCACAAAATACCTAAATGGTACCTTAAACTACCCTTTGATAATGACAAGAATGTAGCCTGGCATCAATTCACTAAATACCTAAATGGTACCTTAAACCATATGTTTGGTGATGTACGTCCGGTTTTGAAGTTACCGGGAATTCCTAGATCGAGAAGACAACAGGTGGCGCCCCTGCCGGACAAGATGAGCAGATAGGCAGTCTAGCTCGAGCGCTTATACCGTAAGTACTTGTTATTTTCCCTACACCAGGCATGTCCAGTCGGTTTACATCGGAACCAGCCAGTGTTAAGTATACAGTCCATTAAATTTCGCATACATCTATTTTTGATCCCACCGGCCGGATCCATGTTGTTTCTATACAGTCTTTGTTTTATTGTTCGTTATTTTGATATTATACGCTGCAATGTCGTTTTCGATGGTTTATGAAGTGCTTAATCCCTAATGAGACCCTTTGCTTGCTGGCGAGATTATACTTGTTGTTCGGGTCAGCTGTTATCAAACAGAGCCCCTTTCCCTCCCAGCTGTTAGGCAGAGGTTATAGCTCAGGTTATAGCTTCATAAACAAACAGTTTAATCACTCACTTAGTGTTTAATCGTTGCTAATATGTCTTTTGAAAGAGAAAAAAGGAAACTAAAATTAAATATTGCCAGAAGGCAAGAAGTTATAAATAGTTTAAATGTATTGTTTGACCTAAGTAATGAGATAAAGCCTAATGTTGTGTCAACAGACAAGTTAGATGATTTTACCAGCAAGTTTCAAGATCTATCTGGGCTATCAAAGAAATTTGATGACCTTCATGATGACATTAAGGTTTTATATATCGAAATGGATAGTGACATACCAGAAAAAGAGGCAGAAATATTGAGTGAGTTTGAAAGGAAATATTATCGTATTGTTTCTACTGCCTCTAAGTTGAATATATGCGCTTCCCCAAATAAACCTTCAACTGAAATTTCTAATAAGTCCATTAGCAGTAATAATAGATTTGATTCAAATAAGAGTGTTTTGACTTCAGTATCTATCAGAACAAACGAAACCACTTGTCACTGCTGTAAAGGCAAACATAAAATATTTGATTGTGCTAAATTTCTTAGTATGGAAATACCTAATCGATTTAAATTTGTAAAAGAAAATAAATTGTGCATTTTGTGCCTTTTTTCTGGACATTTTTTAAAACAGTGCAAAAGTATTAAGTTATGTTCTTGTAAGGGAAAGCATAATAGTTTGTTATGTTTAAAAAGTAACACAAAAGATAGTGATAACAATGAAAGTAACAGTGAAAACATAGTAGCTTGCTCTGCTAGCAAATCTAATGCTTCAGTTCTGCTCAGCACTGCTATAGTCAATATAAAAAATAAATTTGGAAACAGTATAAAGGCTAGAGCCCTTATAGACTCAGGGTCTCAAGTTTCATTTATAACTAATAGATTATTCAGAGAATTAGGTTTGTCTAAGAGGTATTGCTCTGATACTTGCTATGGAGTTGGTGGTTCAAAATTAAATACTGGTAGTTATGTGACCACAATTTGTTTATCGGCTGTGGGTAACACCGAGTACAGTTTTAATACCGAAGCTATTGTTGTGCATAGAATTGCTTCTGTCCCACCACCAAGCAAACTACCTAGTTCAATAAAATTGCAATTTAAAGATTTTGGGGTCTTAAGCGGACGTATTAGTTGAATCTTCTACTAAGCTTGATATTTTAATTGGTGGAGACCTCTATTATGAGTTCATAAAGGATGGTCCTATTATTAGAGTCGGTTCAGCTGCGGCCTACCCGACTGTTTTTGGTTATGTAGTCACTGGTAATGTCCCTGGTGACATAAATAGTTCTTTATTCTGCCAACTTTCTGATGAAGAAAACCATTGATTCTGATCTCAATGAATTGGTTTATATAATTTTTGGCAGTGGGATTGTGTATTTTTCTCAAAGAAAAATTAACCTCTTGGAGTGAAGAAGTAGCAAATTGGCCTGAAGGACCAATACAAAGCATTGTATTATTCTTCACCCCCGAAGGTTGATATAACTCTCCCATTTTGTGTTAAAATTAATATAGTCAACCTATAGGTGATTCGTTCATTAATGCAAAGAAAAGGTTCCATCGTTTTAGTAAAGGATTTATCTAGAATGCTCCATGATTTGAGAAAGGATTAAATTGCATTTATGAATGTGTACATAAGGATGGGTTCATATGCAGAAAGTGACTTTTGGGTAAGTGGGAAGTGTTATATTCATCATTTAGCTGTTTACAAAGACTCTACAACCACTCATTGTCGAAGTTGTGTTTAGACGGTAGTGCACCAACTACTTCTGGGTTGTGTCTTAATTGTTGTTTGCTGGAAAGGTCCTTTGAAGTTGCAACAGAACATATTGGATATTCTGGTGCGTTTCAGTTTTCACCGTGTGGCTTTAGTCGGAGACATTGCCATGATGTTATTCGTATGGTGAATATCATCTTATGAACATCGATCGTATTCACACATATTTAGTTCAGGTTTCACCCAGGGGACCCGATAGTGGATTTTGGAGTTAGTCACCATTACTTTTGGTGTAACCTCAGCCTGCATTCATCGCTCTGCGGCCTTTAGTCCAGAATGCATTGGCATGTGGGACATAATGTATCCCATTGATGCAAAAGTTGTTCCAAGGGGTTTTTTCGTTGATGACCTTCCTCAGTGGTGCCAGCTCAATAGAAGAGGCGAGAGTACTTGTGGATGAAGTCATCAGTATGCTCTAAGGCTGGCGGATTTTTGGTGAGAAAAATGGGTCTCAAGTGTTCCTGTCGTCTTAGATTCGATTCCTGAGGAGCTTGAAAGTAAACTTCACATAATTCTTGATCCAAAACAAGACAATTCAGTGAAAAATTCTCGGAATTCTATTGGGAATCTAATCTTGATTTTTTGTCGTTTCCACATCTTCTCAGTTGCACCTCGAAGAGTGGTGACTAAGTGAATTGGCTTATCCGTAAAGACCGCTAAGGTATTTGATCCCATGGGTTTTTGTTGCTCCTGTTGTTTTTTTTTATGAAAGTCCTTCTTCCATATCCTTGTGGATTATGGATTACGACTGGGATAATCCTCATAGAGGAACATATTCTTAGCAAATGGTTGCATTGTGTCAATAATATATATTTGTTGTCGAAACGTCACAATCCCAAGATTTGTGGGTGTTGATGCCAATAGCGTGGGTTCAATAAATATACTTGGGTTTTGTGATGCCAGCGAACTCGCGCTACTCTGCAGTTGTCTATTGCTCGAATTGGGAGCGTAGATCCAGCATGGCGAAGTACGCCTGCTTGCCTCTAAGACTAGATTGGCTCCTGTTTGAAAACAATTACAATGCCTAAATTGGAGTTACTTGGGGCTATGATAATAAAGGACTTAATTGTGAGTGTACACTCAGACCCTAAGTTCCTTAAACAATGCTATAGCAGTTTTCGCCTGGTGTGACTCTACTATCGTTTTGTCTGGGCTTCAAGGAGCGACCTTGGTAATTTAAAGTTTTTTTGTCGCTCACAGAGTTGCTAGTTTCTTAGACTTCGTCCAGTGCCAATTAGTCTTCGTTCATATCAGTAGTGCTGACAACCCAGCCGATGTTGCCTGTAGAGGCTTGACCCCAGACATGATCATTGATAACAAGCTATGGTGGGAAGGCCCTCCGTGGTGTAAGGAACCCATCCATGAATGGTGTATTTCGGAGTTTGACAAAGTTCCCTTGAGTAAACTTCCTGAAGCTAAGTCCAAAAGTCTATTGGTCAACCCGATTATGGTCACTAGTGAAGAGAACTCGGTTCTTAAACTGATAGACAGGATTTCTTGTTTTGGCAAACTCAAAAGAGTTCTTGCTTATGTGATCAGATTCTCTGTTAATTGTCGGCGCAAACTTCCTGAAACCAGACTAAAAGGTGGTTTAACCCGAGAAGAACTTGCTCTATCTTTGAATATACTTGTCAGGGAAGTACAAGGTCATCATTTTGCTGATGAAGTAAGGCTGATGACATCGAAAACAACTGGGAGTTGTCCCAAATCTTTTCGTCTATTATGTCCCTATATAGATGAGAACAACATTCTTAGAGTAGGTGGACGACTTAAGAATGCTAGATTGCCTGATAGTAGCAAGAATCAATACTTGTTGCCGAAGCATAGTCGTTTGACTCACTTGATAATTGATTATTACCACGTGAACTACCTTCATGTTGGTCCTGGTACTTTGTTGTCGTTACTGAGAAGAAAATTTTGGATCCTTTCAGCTAGGACAGTGATACGACAGAGAATTCACAGATGCTTCACGTGCACTAGGTACAGGTCTGCCTTTCTGCTACCACAAATGGGGCAGTTGCCAAAGCCTAGAGTGGTTCAGTCCAGAGTATTCTCTCACGTCGGAATTGATTGTGCTGGTCCATTCTCTATTAAGGAGCACAAGCGTAAAGGTGCCAAAATTATCAAAGGTTATTTGGTTGTTTTTGTGTCAAGGCAACACATTTTGAGATAGTAACGGAATTATCTACTCCGGCCTTTCTCGATGCTTTTGATAGGTTTTGTGCCCGGAGAGGATTCCCAAGTGATGTCTACTCAGATTGTGGAACAAACTTTAAGGGTGCTTCACGATATTTCCGTGAGCTTACAGGATGCCTCAACTGTTCTGAGCTTGAAACAGCGCTTGCCAAGAAGGACATTAGGTGGCATTTCAACAGCCCTGGAGCGCCTTCAATGGGTGGCCTCTGGGAAGCGGCTGTTAAATCGGCCAAAAGTCACCTGACCAAGATAATTGGCAATAGATGCCTAACCTATGAAGAGCTCAACACACTAATGCATCGAATTGAAGCTGTCTTGAATTCCAGACCGCTAACACCATTGTCTTCATCTCCTATGGAGTCCGATGTTCTGACACCAGGCCATTTTTTAGTTGGTGGTCCGTTGATTTCGCCGCCAGAACATAACCTCCTGGATGTTAAGGAAGGAGTCTTGAATAGATGGCAATTGGTACGCAGTTTAGCACAGCAATTTTGGGCAAAATGGAAGAATGACTATTTGAATTCGATCCAACAAAGGACGAAATGGTACAACGAAGTACCAAATTTGTCACCAGAAGCCCTAGTGCTAATAAAGAACGAGAACACTTCTCCGATGAATTGGCCACTAGGTAAAGTCGTGAGAGTGTTTCCCGGTACAGACTCAGTTGTTAGAGTGGTAGAGCTGAAAGTGGGCAACACATTGCTGCGCCGGCCTGTTAACAGGTTAGTGCCGCTCTCCATCTCAGATTGAGCTAAAGTTTGTTTTTTGTTTCTTATTATTTAGAAGTTTGTCGTTTATTTGCTCATTAGTTGGACAGTAGCCCAACCAGATGTTTGATTGTTTAATTCTTTGTTCTTTGTTTAGGTTATTTCATTGTTCGTTATTTAGATAATAATTAGTTAATAGTTTCTTATTTCAATGGCTTGATCCCTTTCCGTGGGCCTCTTTCCTACGAACTAAGTCCTTGCTGACAGCCCCCTGCAAGGTGAAGTTGGTGCGGTTTCATTACCTTATCCTTCCTTATTCCAAGCCATTGAAGTTTTGTATTTTAGTGATTATGTTTAGTTATTTAGTTCCTATCGCAACCAGCTACAAACAATAAAGTGAACCCCTTTGTTTATTTATTTATTGCATTTTGTTGGGATTATAATAAGATAATCCCAAGGCTGGCGGTATGTTTGGTAATTGTACGTCCGGTTTTGAAGTTTTGGTGGGAACTCCTAGATCGAGAAGACAACAGGTGGCGCCCCTGCCGGACAGATGAGCAGACAGATTGCAGATAGTCAGTCTAGCTCGAGCGCTTATACCGTAAGTACTTGTTATTTTCCCTACACCAGGCATGTCCAGTCGGTTTACATCGGAACCAGCCAGTGTTAAGTATACAGTCCACTAAATTTCGCATACACATATAGTGATAATGACATCGATGTAGCCTGGCAATAATACACAAAACACCTAAAATGTACCCTAAACCAATCATTGATAATGACATCGATGTAGCCTGGCAATAATACACAAAACACCTAAAATGTACCCTAAACCAATCATTGATAATGACATCGATGTAGCCTGGCAATAATACACAAAACACCTAAAAATGCCAGCCTTAAAACCAAATCATCGCTTGATAATGAACATCGATGTTAGCCTTGGAAAAATAATACACCAAAAACTACCTGAAAAGGTACCCTAAACCACCATTCATGATAATGACAATCGATGTAGCCTGGCACTAATACACAAAACACCTAAAATGCACCCTAAACCAATCATTGATAATGGCATCGATGTAGCCTGGAAATATAATACTACAATAACAACTAAAAGGTACCTAAAACCCATATCATTGATAATGACATCGATGTAGCCTGGCAATAATACACAAAACACCTAAAATGCACCCTAAACCAATCATTGATAATGACATCGATGTAGCCTGGCAATAATACACAAAACACCTAAAATGCACCCTAAACCAATCATTGATAATGACATCGATGTAGCCTGGCAATAATACACAAAACACCTAAAATGCACCCTAAACCAATCATTGATAATGTCATCGATGTAGCCTGGCAATAACACCTAATATGCCTAAAATGTACCTTAAACCACCCTTTGATAATGACATCGATGTATCCTGGCATCAATACACAAAACACCTAAAATGTACCCTAAACCAATCATCGATAATTACATCGATGTAGCCTGGCAATAATACCTAATATGCCTAAAAATATACCATAACCCTCAGTTGGGCGCACCTCTGGACGAAACAAAATCGGGCGCAACCGGGCCTGAGAGGCCGCTCACATATTTTAAACCCCCACTACCCAACTAATTAATTTTAATTTAAACCGCTGGTAGGACAGACTTCGCTAGGTTCTTTGGAAACCAAATATAATATTTATAACGTTAAATTTTTTTTTATTAGAATAAAATGAAGCTTATACTAAAACAAGTAAAATTGATCAGGCGTATTCGGCCTGAGAGGCCAGAGTTAGACTAGCACTTATTTCTCAAAGATTTGACGAACCTTCCAAATATAGAATAGCATTAATCTTAGTAAAAGGGACGATTTGCAATAGATATATCTTGAATAAAAAAATATCTTCGAAATTAAGGAAGCAATTGGGCCGCAGTCGGCCTCACAAGCCACCTAGGGACCAGTCGTGTCTGGATTGAAGGATGGCAATTGACTAAAGTAGGGGGAGATTCTAAGCATGAACACAAATCATGAAATTACTGGGAACACCAAATCAGGAAATTACTGGGAATGGCCCCTCACAGGGGAAACAGAATGAGGCGGGGCATCAAAAAGTATGTTTTCCTAGCCTCTCAGGCTAGCTGCGCCTGACGGAGGGTTAAACCACGCATTGATAATGACACCAACCTAACGAGAGCAAATGACATTCATTCACTTTTGGAATTATTAGTATATTGTGTAAAACGTTTTACGAAATATAATTTATCGACTCACCTTGAATACTTCTTTTAGTTTTAATTCTCCGTTTAGAAAATTCTGCCTCCCTCTTGTACTAACCTGAAACAAAAATTCTCAGTAAGCAGACCCTTCTCGTTAAACACATGGACGGTTGTATATGATTTAATTAAAATTGATATTTATTATCTTTTTTAATCATAAATATAGAAGAATCAAAAGAAGAACCAGATCTCATCGAAAACCTTAACATGATCAATCATTTTATTGTCTATGGTTTATAAGCATCCAATAGCTGATCTGATTGTAAGAAATCAATAGCTGATTTCCCTTAAGGACGAAAACACCTTGTGCTTTTGAATTAACAATTTATTTTTTAATTGTTACAGGAATATATTTTAATTAATAACATTAAACCTCCCAATGTCCAAAACAGTTTTTTCTTCAAATGAGGTTAGTTTTAGCAGATTTCCCCTAAGGGCTATTGAGGTTGTACTCATGATAAAACTTCTTCAAATGTCCCTCGATCCGTCCCGGGGGATAATAAAGTCCGTTCAAAATTTTATATGTTTATTAACGCTCTAGTGGTCGCAATTTTGACTGATTGTTACAAAACCCAATATTTTAACGTTTTATGTTAAATTGAAAATCAAGTTCGTTAGAGTTTGAGTTATTAAAATATAAATTATTCTTACAATTCAGAAGCCGTTTCAGTTGGAAGAATTCGAATATTTTAATTAGCTGAAAGATTTCTCATTACCGTTTGTATTTAATCACGGTGGTGTTGTGTTACCAGTATGCAGATTTCTCTATATGTAAAACTTAACAAGATATATCTGCTTAGTTTACGCAGCCCCTACTTTTTATTACATTTAAGCCCCCCCCTTTCTCCTCATTGTTTATTTACATATACAATATAGTGAGATAAGATCATATGTGTGCTATAACTGCGAGTGGAAATCTTATTAGTTAGCAGACCCTTCCTGCCAGCCATTTTAGCAGATTTCCTAGAAGGGAAATCAGATACTGAGGTCGTACTCTTGGCGCGATTTTCTTCAAATGTTCATCGATCCTACCTAGGATATGACGAAAATGAGGTCCGTTCAAAATTATATGTGTATATATGTATATATTTGTCAGTTAACAAAAGCTCTAGAGGTCGCCATTTTTGTTTGATCGTTACCAAACTCAATATTTACTTATTTTATGTAAAAAGAAAGATCAAGTTTGTTGGATCATAACAATTTTATAGGACCAATCTTGTTGCAAACTTTGAATGCTCTATGCATTTTTGGGCATTTTAATATACATTTATTCTCTATCTTGAATATTAACCAAAATATTTGCATTTTTATTAAGTGTGTGCCGAGATAGTTTGGCCGCTTCCATAAGTGAAGATTTTTCTATTTTATAACTTCATGTGGGAAATGTGTTTCGTCTGCGCAGTTCCTGCGTGACTTCCTTTTTAATTTACATTATGTTCAGTGCTATAAACAAATAGCCAGACTTCTTCCTATTGTGAGTTATTTATTCTGGAAGAATTATTACCAAAGGAATTTTAGCCTTTTTCTTGTACTTATTTTATTGATTATTCTTCAACAAAACTATACTTAGTTTCATAATGCAATAAATTATGACGTCTAGAGCTTTAGGAAAAAAGCCGTATTCAGTTGCACGGTGTGACCGGTCGAGTATCTCCATTATTACACACTTGCCATTCTAATGTTGTCCAGTAATTACTTTTATTTCCCGAGAACGTTAAAGAAAATACAAGTTGAGAGAAATATAATATTACCGTCGTGCGATAAGGACACTCCATCGTGGAGGGTTGCAAAGGTAATACAAGAACTTCTCGGAAGACACTTAGGCCTCTTTACTCCCGAGTGGGCCGGGGCAGTTATCATCCTGGGAAACGGGGAAAGTTGTGTGATGGAGGACACTCGGCGAGGGAAAGTCGGCTCGGATTAAAAGGGAAAAGCGGCTCTGGATAAGGTTTTTATTACCTGGAGGGCAATATCTCCAGCCCCACCTGCGGCCGGTTCACTCTCTTAACGCAATTCAAAGATATTTTGGTCTTTTTGTTTTTTTCTCTTTCTGACTCTCTGCGTCATTTTCTTACTCATTTTTTAAATTTCTTGTAAAGGAAGTATTGCAATCTCTAAAACAATTTTGAGTTTTCAACATCGATCATCTACCCATGACCGATTTCAACTAGTTACTTTGTGAGGTCTTTGTGTTTGAGCTCGCATAACTCAAAAACGTGAAACCTTAGATAGTCGACACTTAGGATTTTCAGGACAGATATAACTTCTAGTTAAGCAGCTTTCGTTATGCCAAAGTCCACTAGGTGGGGAATAAATAAACAAACTTCTTCGCCCGTGGAAGTGGATTATTTTGCACGTAGGGGAACATTGTCACAATACGACAGTAACAACTTTTTATTGAAGCAACCGAGTCCCTTCGATGTAGCTCTTCATCACCATCAGTGCCCCAACGTCATGAATGTTGACAGACCTTGTGGCCACCAGATTTTCGTTCGTTATAGATAAGATCACTAATTATAGTAAATAGTTTTTCATAAAATACTATATTATATTTAGATGTAATGAATGTTTCTACCTTTCATGTCTAAGGGGTTGGCTGATCTTTTTGTTTATAAATCAGACTCTTTCCGTTGTGGAGGATATTAAAAGGTAAATTGGCAGAAAGATTTATAATCGTCTATAGCAATTGAAGTTTTATTCAAAATGCGATTATACTCATGACGAAATTTTCGAAACATTTCCTCAAATATCCTTGTACCCTACCTAGAGCATGACGAAAATGAGTTCCGTCCCAAAATTATATATCTATCTAGTTACTATCTCTCTCTCTGTCTCTCTTTGTCTGTCTCTCTCTCTCTCTCTCTCTCTCTCTCTCTCTCTCTATATATATATATATATATATATATATATATATATATATATATAAGTTTGTTTAATAGTTACCAAACTCGTTATATAAGCGTTTTATGTAAAATTAAAGATCAAGTTCGTTAAAGAGAAAAAAAGGACTGGGGAGAGGGGGGTTTAAAGTAGACAATTGTTTTCGTTATTTTCCGTATAAACCAATCTAATTGAATTTTAACTGCCTTCAAATGTTGTTATCTATATATATTTTCTCTAGCATGAATATTAGTCGAGATATTTGGATTTTTTAGTTTTCAGCTTTCAGTGAACCACCACTCCTATTCATGTCTTATTAACAATAAGCTGTTTTATGATGAATAGCTTAAATAGAAAATATTGTTTTCAAGTGACCTTTATGTAGCACATTCGATATCAATTAAGATTTTACTTTCTAACACGAAAATGTTTATTTGATATATACTCGACATTTAACCGCTTCAGTTAACACTAAATAATATATTTGATATTGGAAGAAATCCGACATTTAATAGTGGGAGTATAGAGGAGAGGGGAAGTTAGAAAATTCAAAATATTTCCGTTATTTTGAGTGGGATTATAAAATGATATAGAACTAACCTTGTCAAACTATTAAATGTCTACAATTATTGCTGTTTGCATTTTTTCATAGCTCAAGTATTAAACGGGTTATTCGAGCTTCCCAAGCCTTCCACTCATCATCATCTGTTCACTTAGACGTGGAGGTTATGTGGTGTTATCACAAGTATGCAACACATGGGAAATCTGCTTAGTTTATGCAGCCCAGCCCCTGAGTTATGGGGTTTTCATGCTGAAAGGGGACTACTTTCTTGAAGAAGTGACGTAAACCCCAATTTATAATTCAATAGGAAGCAAACTATTAAGTCGTCGGTCTTGATTGTTTCCTGCATTATTTAAGATGTCTTCCTTTTTTTTTGTTACTTTTTGAGTTCAAATATAATCGAACTGGAGAAATTCAAGATATCCCTCAAGAGAAAAAAAAGTTGGGCAAAGGAATCCATTAATGGCTGGAAAATTAAGAGTTGATGACTAAATGGAGATAAAAAAGGACAGACTTTTTTTTATTTAACAGGTCATTAGAGCGGGGACCACTTCACTTTCTTCATCAAGCCACTTACACCATCATCATCATCATACGCAAAAACTATTGGATTGAAGCGAATTACCAAACGCTTCTCTCTACCAAATATATATATATATATATATATATATATATATATATATATGTGTGTGTGTGTGTGTGTGTATGTTTGTATGTATCGCTTAAGGGAAATCAACTATTGAAATTCCATTCATGATGGGATTTTTGAATGATTTGTTCAAGTTTCCATCGAACGTTCTTAAGAGGTGACGAAAATGAGATCCGTTTAAAATTATATATATACTAGCTCAGATACCCAGCTTCGCTCGGGAATTCATATGAGGCTTAATGGTGATGGTATTTTTTTTGGCAAGGCTTTACTTTGCACAATATTTTGACATTTACCCGTCCCGGTGTTTAGTTTAAATACCCGTCGTTTCTGTGGATTTGTTAATAATAAAATTATTTCTTTATGTAAGACTTCACTGTTCTACATATTGTCATATTTCCCGTTTCCTGTGCATTATTATTTGAATTATTAAGCACAAAATATGAACATACATTTGAATTAGTTTTTCCCGGTGAGGTACCTTGTACTTCCAAAGAATTGTTGAGCAAAATTTCACTAAATAATAAAATAAACCACTTTGTTATGTGCATATTTGCCGAAACCCCAATAGGAGACGAAATATCACTATTTTTAATTTCAGGCCTCCCTTACAACCCCCACTCCTGCCCGTCCATAGAAATGTTAGTATGGCTTATTATAAGGAAGACGTTAGTGCTAATTCACATACCCAGTTTGGTTTAGTTCGGTTGAGTCATTTGTGCCAAATAAAATTGTTGACTTCTGCTATCACTTTTTGGCGTATAACGCCTTTATAATTAGGTATACGACAAAAGTGTATATAACAAAAGTTACTCTAAATAACAAAATAAACAACTATTGTTATGTGCATAATTGCTGAAAATGCAATAGAAAACGAAATATCGCTAATTTTATTTTCTGGCTTCTCTTATAACCCCCACTCCTGTTCGTCTCAGAGGATATTAACATAGCCTAAAGTCTAAGTTGCGTTAGTAGTAATATACATACCAAGTTTCATAAAATCGGTTCAGCCGTTTATGCGTGAAAAGGTAACAAACAAACAAGCAAATAAACAAACAAACAGACACGAAAGAAACAAAATGCAGTTATGGTGTCTATGACATGTGAAACGAAAAGTTATCGTGAAATTTCGCGAAAAAAATCAATGTACAGACAGAGGTTACAATTTTATATATATACTAGCTCAGATACCCGGCTTCGCCCTGGAATTGATTTGAGGCTGAATGGTGATGTCATTTTTTTGGCAAGGCTTTACTTTGCACAATATTTTGACATTTACCCGTCCCAGTGTTTAGGGTTAATACCAGTTGTTGGCATTTGTTAATAATAAAATTAATTTTTTATGTAAGTCTTCATTGTCCTCCAATTTCCCGTCTCTTGTGCATTATTCATAGATTTCAGTTATTCCCGTTTTAGTTTATAGTGTATATCTCGTTTATACTTCGTTAAAAGACAAAAATGAATATGACAAAAGTTACTCTAAATAACGAAATAAACAACTTTTGTTATGTTCATATTTGCCGATAAACGAATAGAAAACCTAATACCGCCATTTTTAAATTCAGGCATCCCTTACAACCCCCACTCCTGCCCGTCCCAGGAAATGTTGGTATGACTTATTATAATGAAAGCGTTAGTGCTAATACACATACCGAGTTTTATTTATTTTGGTTGGGTCTTTTGTCCCAAATAAAATTGTTCACTACCGCTATAGGTTTTAGCATATATCTCGTTAATAATTCGGTATACGAAAAAAGTGCATATAACAAAAGTTACTCTAAATAAATAAATAATCAAATTTTGTTATGTTTTATATTTGCCAAAAAAACAATAGGAAACGAAATACCGCTATATTTATTTTCTGGTCTCCCTTATAACCCCCACTCCTGTTCGTCTCAGAGAATATTAGTATAGCCTAAAGTCTATGTTGGGCTAGTAGTAATATACATACCAAGTTTCATAAAATTCGGTTCAGCCGTTTATGCGTGAAAAGGTAACAAACAAACAAACAAACATACACGAAAGAAACAAAATGCAGTTATTGTGTCTATGACATGTGAAACGAAAAGTTATCGTGAAATTTCGCGAAAAAAATCAATGTACAGACAGAGGTTACAATTTTATATATATATATATATATATATATATATATATATATATATATATATATATATATATATGTATATAACGCCTTTATGGTTAATTATTTGTATTATAATTATTTCTATTAATATATACTTAAAGTCCCAGCTAGCATTAGCTCTCTCCCAGGCCATTTCTGGACTCAAGCCATTAAGAGTACCCGACTGTCTCTATATGGTAAACAACATCGGGGAATATAAGGTATTTGGTGCCTAATTCCTAGTTCTTATGAGCTGTGTGTTTATAATAAATAATATTCATGTTACTTACTGACCACTTCATCCAAATATAGAGATAGAACAACATATACAAATGCACAAATTAAATAAAACGGAAAATCCTTTAGGGAAATCAGCTATTGAGGTCGTATTTATGACGCGAATTTTCAAACTTTTTCTCTAATGGATCCTACCCAGAAGATGACAAAAAGATGGTCCATTTAAAATTTTATATACTATGTTTATATATATTATATGTTTATGTTATATATTTTTTATTCCTGTTAACGCTGTTGTGGTCATAATTTTTGTTTGATAGTTACCAATCTTGACATTTATACGTTTCATGTTAAAATAACGATCGAGTTCATTTCTCGCTGAATTCGGGCATTGGGGGGGGGGGAGGGGATTCCTTAAATTTCCATCGATCCTACCCAGGGGATGACGAAAACGTCGTCGTACCATTCAATACTCTATATACCGTATATCTATGACGGTCGCAAATTTTGCTTGATCGTTACCAAACTCTATATTTAATTTAACGTTTGATGTAAAAATGAAGATCATGTTTGTTAAGGGCTGAAACCGAAAAACAGGGTGGGGAGGATTAGAGGGGGAAGAATTTCGCCAATTCAAAATTTCTCTGTTATTGTACGTCGGATCGAAATAGTGTATTAACAAAACTTATTGTAAATTAAATGTTATATAAATATCATATTGGGAGTTTTTTCAACTACTTATCTCGATTATTAAACGAGATATTTACATTTTTTTTTTTTAATTTTTGGCCTTTAGTAAATCCCTACTCATGCTCATGTCATATCAAGAATAAGATGTTTTATCACGAAGAACTTTATTTGAAGCTTAGATAGAAAATATTGTTCTCACTGAACTTTGACATTTTGAGATAAGGGCCAATACGTAACACACGTGGGAAATCTGCTTCGCAGGATCTGCGTGACGGACTTTTGAAATTCGAAAGAAGTCACATTTATGACACTGTCAAATGCGTAGTCCTTCTTTGCTTGTTGTGTCTAAGACTGTATGATGCGAATATGATTGAGTTTCAACGTTCAGTTTATGAGGTCTGTGAGAAAAGTAAAGAGACTGATTTTGTACTGACTAAAGTTCTTATTTTCTTCAAACAACAACCTAATCCCATTCAAAGTAGTTCTCTTGGGCATCTATACCGGCGGATCCGATGTTCCCACACTTGGTAGCACAGATGGAAGTCTTCAACTTTCAACAGGTCCGTCACAGTCTTTTGATTATTTTACATAATTCTTAAATGAAGTCTAGTTAGGACATGATTCAATTTCGGGAAAAGAGAAACGTTACAAGGAGTCAAATTTATGTTTTTAGGGGGAAAGGGGGTTTAGCAACAACAGTAATGCGTTTTGAGGTCAAACATTCACTTATAGAAATGACTGTGAGACTCGATGTATTGTCATGATGAAGCATCCATCTGTCTGCAATGGAACTACTTTGAAGGAGACAACTTTCTTGTTTGATGAAAGTAAAAACTTTAGTTAGTGCAAAAACATTCTCATTACTTTTTTCACAAACCTCGTGAGCATTTTTCACCTCCCTCCACAATACACACAAAACTATTGAGTTATCAGGATTTACCTCTATTAAAAAACTACAAAACCTGAAGTTATTCGGCTCGGATTGGATTAATTTTGTAAGATGAAAACGTTCTGATTAGCTTTATAAGGATTGGATTCTTATTACTATTGAAAACGTAGAAAATGGAGGGTTTGATTCTTTGGGATTTATGGATAAAAGTAGGTCTTTGTAAAGGGATATTAAGTTTCAGAGATTTTATTGGCTATTTTCGGGGCTTACAATGGCCGATGGATGAAGGAATTCCTAAAGCCAAATAGAATATTGGATTTTTAAGAAAGTAGAAAGTATTGATGCTTAGAGAAAGGAGATTAGTGTATTTGCCTCGTGGTACGCTTGGGATTCCACAGTAATTAAAGAAAGTCATTCATGGAAGGGGACTGCGTAAGTTAAGCAGATTTCCCCAAATACTGGCATTATACGCTAACTGAATCTCATCTCATCACCTCATATTCTGCCCCATGCAAAGCAGAAATTTCGAATTACTCATTTAATATTTGAGTTACGAAAAAATGTACAGGATAAAGAATGAAGTTCAACAATATATTTTAACAAGAATGGATCTACAATGGGTTTCAACGACTCATAATATCACTGAATTTTTGAATCCGCCCATCTCTAAACCCTCACAATTTTCGGTTCGGTTTCTGCCTAAAACAAACATAATCCTCTAGTGATAATTGAAAGGGTTAAATATCGAGTATGGTATAGATCAAATAATAAAGGTCCCTTGAAAACAATATCAGTAGGAATGGGGGTTTACTGAACGCTGAAAACTTAAAAATCCAATTATCTAAGTTAATATTCAAGGGGGGAAATGTATAGAACAACCGTTATAGATTGTTAATATATATTGTTTTCATGCGACCTAGAAAAAAACGAAGATATTTCGAATTTCCGAAATTCCCCAACTTTAAACTCCCCCATCCGCTCTAACCGATTTTATCTGTTAACGAACTTGTTCTTTAGTTTTACATAAAACTCTTATATATCGAGTTTGGTAATGTTGAGATAAAAATTGCGACCGCTAGATATTTAACATACAAATATTATATATATATATATCTATATATATATATATATATATATATATATATATATATATATAATTTTGAACTGATCTTATTTTGTTATAGTACAACCTCAACAACTGATTTCCCCTAGATGAAATCTCCTAAAATACTTAACTGCTGAAATATGTTGAATAGATGAATGGTCTAACTAAATTGAATCAATGGTCACTTCTCCTTTCTTTGAAATAAATCAAAGTTTCTATAATAAGAAAGTTATAAAAAGTGTTTATTGCTAGAGTTTAAGACAACAAATGAACGAATGAGAACTTCATAAATCGTTCAAAAGTTATTATTAATAATATTAGCTGACTACATTTGTTAAGACCACTATCTTCAGAGCCATGCAAATTAAGAACAAAAAGGATTTTAAAAAGGTGTTTTGTTAAATTCCGTTATCCTTCCATGATGTTTCTATGGTTACTGGTTAATTACTATATCTGTGGAGTATGCTAACGATCAATAAAAAGGCCTTGTCCTCTACTGATTTAATATTATGCAGAGTGCACTTTCGGAGTCAACGCTCCATCCTCAGTGCCTGCTGACAAACACAACCTTGAGTTAATTTAACATTCAAAGCATGGGCAATAACAAAATAAAAAACAGTCACAAAAACAAACACAAAAGGTTAATTACTACGTAAACCACTTAACATGGCTATGCTTTTCTAATAAAAACTGGTTTGATGTTTTGTATTCCCGCAGTTCGAAATCAATCACCTTGAAAAGAATAGAAATTCTCTTTGACGGAATAAGGTATGTTAAGGCAATGAGTTTTCTCTCAATGGTCAAATATTTCTGTCTTTTTTTGTTTTAGCAATCAAATATCATATAATGGACAGTCTGCTTATTATTAATGCTTTCAGAATATTTACACTGCAAGGTACAAACAAGCCACGTGAGTTCTCAATGAATAAGAAAAAGGAGGAACGAAAGGGGAATTAGAGCATAATTAAAGGGGTAGTAACAGAAGAAGAGAGAGAGAGAGAGAGAGAGAGAGAGAGAGAGAGAGAGAGAGAGAGAGAGAGAGAGAGAGAGAGAGAGAGAGAGAGAGAGAGAGAGAGAGAGAGAGTGAGAGAGGGTGAGTGAGTGTGAGTGAGAGAGAGAGAGAGAGAGAGAGAGAGAGAGAGAGGGAGAGAGAGAGAGAGATATAGAGAGAGAGAGAGAGAGAGAGAGAGAGAGAGAGAGAGAGAGAGAGAGAGAGAGAGTGAGAGAGAGAGAGAGAGAGAGAGAGAGAGAGAGAGTGAGAGAGAGAGTGAGAGGGAGAGAGAGAGAGAGAGAGAGAGAGAGAGAGAGAGAGAGAGAGATAGAGAGAGAGAGAGAGAGAGAGAGAGAGAGAGAGAGAGAGAGAGAGAGAGAGAGAGAGAGAGAGATAGAGAGTGAGAGGAGAGAGAGTGGTAGTGTGAGAGAGTGAGAGAGGATAGAGAGAGAGAGAAGAAGAGAGAGTGAGGAGAGCTGTGTGACGGAGAGAGAGAGAGAGAGGTAGAGAGAGAGAAGAGAGAGAGGAGAGAAGAATGAGAGAGAGAGAGAGAGGAGAGAGAGAGAGAGAAGAGAGTGTCGGTGAGAGAGATGAGAAGCCATGATGAGAGAGAGAGAGGAGAGAGAGATGAGGAGACGAGAGAGAGAGAGAGGTAGTGAGAAGAGGAGATGACGAGAGAGAGAGAGAGAGAGTGAAGTAGAGTGGAGAGAGAGAGAAGAGAGGAGAGAGTGAGAGGTGAGAGAGAGAGAGAGAGAGAAAGATGTGGTGTGTGTGTCGTGTTGAGACGAGAGAGAGAGAGAGAGTGAGATAGAGTGAGTGAGAGAGAGAGAGAGGTGAGAACGTGTGGAGAGAGAGTAGAGTGAGAGAGAGAGAGAGAGAGAGAGATCTCTTAGAGAGTGGTAGTGAGAGATGTGAGAGATGGAGAGATGAGACTGAGTGTGATAGAGAGAGAGAGAGAGAGAGAGAGAGAGGAGAGAGAGAGAGAGGGAGGAGTGAGAGAGAGAGAGAGAGAGAGAGAGGTGTGGTGAGTGTAGAGAGAGAGAGAGAGGACGAGTGAGGGGTAGAGAGAAGAGAGAGAGAGAGAGAGAGACGGAGAGAGGGAGAGAGTGAGAGAAGGAAGAGAGAGAGAGAGAGAGAGAGAGAGAGAGAGAGAGAGAGAGAGAGAGAGAGAGAGAGAGAGAGAGAGAGGGGAGAGAGAGAGAGAGAGGGAGTAGGTAAATATCCCAAAGAGATAGAGATAAGCCCTAATTCGCTGGAGAGCTGCCCATTTCTTGGTCTCGTCCTACCTCGATGGTTATACCTACACTCAAGATGGCTGCAATAACACACTATGACTGCTCACTCTCCTTTAAACACTGACCGGGATGTCCTTCCATCTCATATTCCATTCTACCGTTATGACCCCTTGTTTGAGAAATTAATAGCCATAGAGGTTATGACCCCTTGGAACCACTAATGACCAGCGTCTCCCAGAATATACTTTCTTGTATAAATATTAAATGGAGAAATGAACAAAAATCAATGGGAGTTACATTCGGGGAATGTGTAAGTACGAATTTATAATGTTAACGCAGGCATAACGCATCGAAAGGGGCTTACTGCAGGATCTCCAAAACCAATTATTAGATACACGAAATCCAAATTCATTATGACGAATTTTGAGTAGACATTATTCTTAAGAGGGACAATGCTAGCGGGGTTACAATGTTTGTTCTGCTAAAAATTATAAACTGACACTAAAGTAAATAAAAAAGGAATGCATAAGAATGAATTTGCCTAATACAATTAGCCAAAGTCAAACTGCAATTTTCACATTTCGTTATAGTTGTTTCTGTGGATGAAGATCAAGTTAAATGTAAAAAAAAAAAATGACAATAGAAATAAATGTAAGCGACTTAAACAAAAATCTTCATATATTTAATCTTAGGGAGTTTTTAACAAATTAAAAAAAATGACGTAATCACAACGTTTTTCCCCGCCAAAAGTATTCGAGTACGAAGACAGTTAATCCCATTAGGAATAAAAGGTTTTCGCGATAACAGTACTTCGTTCCAAGATTTATGAAGGTTATGTTCCGAGTAGATAGATAGATATTTTATTTGGAAACGAATAATTTTATGCAAATAAATTCTAAAGTAGATATATAAAGTAATTCTTAGGTGCGGCTTAGAGGGGTGGGGGGAATTTTGAAAATTCAACTTACCTCCATTGTTACGCGTTGGTTCGGAAAAAATTGTTAACGCGTTGGTCGAAAAAATTGTTATAAAATCCAAATCTCCATTACCCAAATTGTAATGCGTCTAGTAAATGTTATTGTATAGATGGGTTCCCATTGTTCGAATATAAACCGAGATACTTCCATATTTCAGTTTTAGGCCATCAGTAAACCCCCACTCCTACTCATGTAATATTAACTATAAGCTGTTATATCATGGACCACTTCATTCCAAGGTTAAATACCAAATATGGCTTTGCTTTGAACGATTACTTTGTGAGACACATGCAAATACGTAGTGTGATGAAATCGTCAATTCGTTCTTTACTCAAAAAAAATCCGTCACGCAGGGGCAGCGTAAACTAAGCAGATTTCCCATGTGAAGTTTAGTAATAGAGAAATCTGCATACTGGTAACACAACACCAACATCCACCACAATGTAGTAAATACAAACCCCCCCCCCCCCCCCCCCCCCCCCCCCCCCCCCCGGTAAATGAGAAATCTTTCTGTTAATTTTATATAAATTTCCACGTTACTTATTGAAACGGCTTGCATGTTACTTGGTTAAGAAATGAAAATTTATATTTTTAATTATACTACAAATTTTAGTTATAGTCCAATAATCTAAAGAAGGGTGGGGGGGGCGGGGGCGGAAAGTAACAAGAGCGTATTCTTGCATTAAATTTAACAAAATTATTAACGAAAGGTTTAAGTGTAAAGGTTAGCAAAACCGATAGGCTATAAGGGTTTTTTTTGAAGCAACACCACTAGAGCCGAACTCTTGCGAAAACGGCCACCAAAACATAATCCAAACGATAACCGGCCCCTTTTCCCACGATTTCATACAGAAAATGGCAAAATATCTCGGCTTAATATTAAAATGATAGGGAAAACAATACTTTTATAGGAAATTTAATTTTACTATAAGATTGGTTTTATTTATACAATATTATTCGTTCCTATGCATAAATAACGGAGATAATTTTGAATTTTCGAAAATCCCCCTTCCTTAAAACCCCCCCCCCTCCCTATACTGGTCCACGGATTTCATGCCCTCATTAAAACCTAATTTGATCTTTCTTTTTAATGTTATCATTTTATTAACAACGATTAAAATACCAAGTTTGATTTAACGATAAATAACAATAATTGCGTGACCGGCTAGAGCGGTAACAGACAAAATATCATATACCAGTTTTTGAACGAAACCTCATTTTCGGTCATTCTCCCTGGGTTAGGAATCGGGTGGCCGCGTAAGGGCTACATTTAGGCCGTTTTAGTGTAAACTCCCAAAAAATGATCCCAATATATCATTATAGGCTGTTATCGGACCTAGAATAGTGGTGGGATAGAGAGGGGGAGAATTAGAAAATTCAAAACTATTATTATTATGTTACTACTGTTATTATAAGTCTGATCATAAAATGTTACAGAACCATTCTTGCTAAACTTGATTTTCTACAATTTTTTTTTTTTAACTCAAAACTCGGTTGAGTTATTCGTCCTTTCTTGTTTCCAACCTTTTGTAAGCCCGCCCCCCCCCTCTTCTACTCATCGGTGTTTTGCTTATAGATAGAGAATACGTGGTGATATGAGATACCAATGTAATATCAGCATTTGGGAAATCTGCTTAATTTACGTAGCTCGTCAGGAAGACTTTCAGTAGGTGCTGACCGGATTCCAACGAAGTATATAGTTTGTCCTATTCTTGGGCGAAAAGTACTCATTGGCTGTTTGAGCAAAATTGCCCCAAAAATAAATTCAAAGTCCGGTATTCTGCTTGCTGGGAGTGTTGAAAGCATGCCTGTAATAAAATAGAATAATTGCACAAATTCATACCAAAAAAATTGAAAAAAAAAATGCTACAAACAGGTAGGAAAGCAATGCTGCATGAAAGCCAATACTCACAGAATTCAGCCTATGCTTTCAAGTGTGCCGCCTCCCGCAAAAATGGTCCCCGCCTATGTATAAGCGCCAGACCCCAGCTATGGCCTAGAAAACCCCCCGCCCCAATTTCTGCCTGAAATCCATTTATCAGAAATTCCATTCTCACCTCACCGACCGTCCTAATCCCCAAATAAACCCTCTACAAACCGCAGAAATATCTCCCAATCTTCCTAGAATACTCCAGATAACTTTATATTTATTTTAAAGAAATTAGAAATAAATCCTCCTCGAGGTCGAGAGAATTGGAAATTATTTATTCGCAAGTGCTATATACATTATTCTCTCTGTGTTAAAACTTAAATTATAAGATTAAGAGAAACTGAAGGTGAAATATTTTTACAATAGAATATTTTGTAAATGAGGTCTGGACCAAGCAACACAGACATATATGTCTGTTAACGATCTATCAGGCACATAAGGCGTGGGTACAACTACCACTACCGCCATCAAGCGGAAGGTATAAAAAGTCCTTCAAGCAGGGACTGCGTAAACTAAGGAGATTCCCCACTTGAAGTTATACAATAGAGAAGTCTCCATGCGAGAGCCGAACAGTTACGGAATCGGCCGAACTAGCATTCGGCGGAAACGAATAGAACCAAACTTAGCCGATCTCATCTTCGCGCACACTTAATAAAAAGTTCGCCACGCAGGAGCTGCGTAAACTAAGCAAATTTCCCACGTGAAGTTTTACAATAGAGAAATCTGCCTAATAACAACTGTAGTAGTAGGAAACCTCTAAACCTAAAACATTATTTAGGGCGTAATAACACAGTTGTTTCTAGCCCCAAAATAGAGTTAACCTAACCTCTAAACCTATTCTCGAGGGACGAATTGTTATGGAATCGGCCGCCAGATCTCTCTGCGGAAACTCCGAACAGAGCCTACTGGTGACCACACGCAGAATACAAATGCAAATATCTCGGTTAATATTCAAGATAGAGAAAAAATGTATATAACAATATTTATAGTACATTTAATTTGCAATAAGATTGATTCTGTACAATTTTTCGGTCCGACGTATAGTAACGGAGATATTTCGAATGTTTGAAGATCCTCCCCTCTAAAGCCCCCCTCCCACTAGTCCGATTTCAGCCGTTAACGAACTTGATCTTCCTTTTTACCTTAAACGACTAAATATCGAGTTTGGTAACGATCAAATAAAAATTGCGGCGCTAGAGTGTTAACACACAAATATATATATATATATATATATATATATATATATATATATATATATGTATATATATATATATATGTATATATATATATATATATATATATATATATATATATATATATATATATATATATATATATATACAGTTTTGAACGGAAATCATTTTCGTCATCTCCTGGGTAGGATCGATGGACATTTAAAGAAAAATTTCGAAAATTCCGTCATGAGTACAACCTCAATAACTGATTTCCCTTAAGGGAAATCTGCTAAAATGCCACATATCTTTGTTTAATATTCAAGATAGAGAATAAATTGTATGTAACAAATATTTGTAAAGGCGGGCAGGCTTATAAAAATAGCAAGAATAAGAGAGCATTAAGACTGAAGTATTTACTATTTTATGGGAAAGATGGGGGTCGTGAATAATACAAGTCACTATTTGAGTTCTCCAAAGAATCAAGTATATATTGAATAAGCAGCTTTTAATACACATGTATAGTAGGGCGGCTAATTTTATACAACTTAAATCCTAAAGAATGCTGATTTAGAGACTAAACCTTATGTTCTTATTGAAACCAAACTTTAACATTTATCGATATAGAGGTTGAAAAAAGAAACAAAGGAAATTTACCTTTATAAAATTACTGTTAGTGGCAAGCCATAATAATAATATATATTTACAATATAATGATCGATCGGTTCTATATTATGAGTACTCATTTAATAGTTTTCGTAGATAATTATAAGAAGTAGGTACCTGCGGGAAACATATACTTTCCTTGAAGTGGAGTCTTCTTCCGGTGTTATTTTGTGTTCCCAATAAGATTTTATCTTCTAGCTGGTGAATACTAGTTGCGGAGACCTTTGTCTTCGATGCGGCGATCCTTTTCTGACACTAGAGTTGCGGGCGGTGAATACTATTCTTTCTTTAGTGGAGCCAACTACCCGTCCACTCGGGCGAGGGAAACCAACCGCACTGACGTAATGGCTGCTCAGATCAAGCGGGCTCTTGGTCCTGAAGGCTAGCACGGCAGTTTCCTCTACTGGCCACCACCTATGTGATCTCCATATGTCCGGCGGGTTTGTGAACTAAGCGTGCGCGGGAAATTCAATTCTAAGACGACTGAACAATATTTATAGTAAAAGTAGTTTGCAATAAGATTTGTTCAATTCATTTTTTCGTTCCGAAGTATAGTACTGGAGATATTTTGAATTTTCAATTTTGTAATGATTCGATTTTAGCCGTTAACGAACTTGATCTTTCTTTTTACATAAAACGATTAAATACCGAGTTTTGTGACTATTAAACAAAAATTGCGTCAGTGTTAACAAAAAAATATTTATTTATGTCTTATATATATATATATATGTATATATATATATATATATATATATATATATAAAGTTTTCAACGGACCTCATTTTCGTCAGGGGCTCAGGTTAGCCATATGAGTTAAAGCGTTGACCTTTATCCCACATGGCAAACCTAGAGTGGCGAGTTCGATTCCCGCCAGGACAGAGGAAGTTATTTAGTGACGAAATTCATTAAATAACATCCTAAAATCCCACCCTGACTAGAAAAGAGTGGTAACCTGTAGCTAACCCGTCCGATTAGCCTGAGTTGGAAAAAGTGGACGTTAATAAATCATATATATATATATATATATATATATATATATATCATTTTCGTCATCTCCTCGCAAGGATCGATGGACATTTGAATAATAGTTTTCAAAAATTGCGTCATGACTACTACCTCTATAACTTATATCCCTTGAACCATCTAAAAGTTTTAAGTTACGTCTGAACTAATCTGCTTACATACAATGTTTCAGAATTGCTGGAATTTTCTGGTTCCCTACCCTCCCATATTGGCAACCTTATAATTGATAGTTGAATATACATTTTTATTATTTAGGAATAAAACCACAAAATATTTGAACATTAGCATTGGTGGAATTTAAAGAACCGAGAACAGAAAAGTAGAGCTAACAAAACAGAAAGTAAAAGTAATTGTGTTAAAATGAACAATAGTGTTAAAAACGGTCTAAGACTAACTCCAGTACAAGGAGTGCCTAGGGATGTATCGCTATCGACTGAATCCTTCCCTGGGGGATGCCGTGTTTCGCTCCCAATCCTTAACTCCTCTTCGTGACTAGAATAATATTTCACTCCATGACGACACGGATCATGTCTCCCGCCGGCGGGGACCTGTAGCAGAGTTGAGATTTAATATTGCTACTGTATCAGCTCTGGCTATTGTACAATCAACGAGCCTTACAATAGAAGTCATTGGTCTGTTTCCACGTCTCCTGCAAAATATATGGTATACAACTCAACGAGGGTTTCGATTCGAGTTCTGTAGGCAACAACTGAATTCGATCTTTTTTTAGTATTGATAAAACAAGAAGAAACATAGCAATTAACCCCTTCAGACCCAACTGAAATATTTTGACTAAAAAAATTTTTTTTATGTTCTATATGTTTACAGAAACATGGGAAAAATAGTGAAAAAAATCCTAATTTCCTAATTGTAATTTTATTGACAATTTTAAATTGTGTCCAATATATTGGACATCGGGTCTCAACAGGCATACTTTTTAGAAGTTATTCTACTGATAAGGATTTGGATAAATAAATAAAATACACTTTAGTATAATTTTTTTAAGTGATAATAAACAAATTTACATCATAGAAAGTTACAAATAATAAATATTGAACAAAATTTAACTGTGAAATAATATAAAACAAATCCTTATTTTTGTAATGCACAAATGGCATTTGCATTTAACACAATAAAATTTAGTTTTTTTTTGTGTGCAACCTTTCATTTTGTATCTACTTGCATCTTCTTTATCATCAATATCTGGAAAATGTTCAAATCCATCATTCCTAACATCAGAATTTGGTCTCACTTCAACTCTTGCTGTCTTTGCAAGGGGTTCTTCACTACTGGATTTTTCAAGACTAAATCTTCCTCTTTTTTTTTTTTTTTTTCTATTACTGAGGTAAAACTTTAAGCAATTTGCATTTTAAAATTTAAAAGATCTAAAATATTGTTTATCACATCAAAATAATAATCATAAAAGTCAATAAGTAAATTCCTCCATAGAATAGAGGTATTAGTGAAATGCAACACTTGAGACCCGATGTCCAATATGTTGGACATCCATATTTATTAGAAAATACAATAACCAGGGAAAAAAATATATTTTTTCTTAACAAACATGACTTTTAGAGGCTTCTGGCTACTTAAAAATAATTTTTTCACTTATATACATCTAAAATTAAATCTATGAGACGTTTATTTACTCATGGTTTTAATAGGTGAAATAGCAATATCAAAAATTTTATGTTCATAGCGCTAGAAATGCCACTACAACAGGTATAAACCAGAAAAAGGCTCACAATTGAAAGGTTAATACCCAAAATCATTATTAAAATCGATTTTTCTGCCAAAGAACATCAATCCATGGAGATATAGCATTGAAAAAGGCATGCCCAATATATTGGACAGTGGGTCTGAAGGGGTTAAATCACTAATAAACTGATGTCCAACTTAAATTTTACTTAGGCCTCTTGTTAGTTTAAAACATTCCGTCAAGCAGGAGCTGCGTTAACTAACCAGATTCCCAAGCTAAGGTTGACAACTGATAAATATACATACAGGTAACACTACCATGTATGTTAAGTGAATAAATACAAAGGGTAATGAGAAATCTTTCAGTCAATTTAGAAGTTAGTAATCTCTACAGCGGAAAGCTGCTGAATTGTAAACAAACAGGATAGCCAACCTCGTAGCCCTGTATGGATAGATAAACCGGAAAGAAAAACAGTTAATGAAATATATCTGAATATAACATATTAATTTTATTGAATACAATATACTAAATCTATTGCGGTAATTTGTAATGAATCAGAATCAGTTTTATCTAAGTGACTGAAATTGTAGTAGTCCAAGAACCATAGAAGGGAGTCAAGAGAACGTTTTTACGTAAGTTCTATGACCTCAATAGTTGGTATTTGAACTTGTAATAAAGTGGTTCATGATATAACAGTTTAATGCTAATATAACATGAGAAGGAAGGAAGTTTGATGAAGGCTCAAAACTGAAAAAGACAAATGTCTCGGTTAATATTCAAGATAGAGAAAAATATTTGTAGTACATTTAATTTGCAATAAGATTGGCTCTATACAATTTTTCGATCCGACGTATAGTAACGGAGATATTTGGAATCTTCGAAAATTCTCCCCTCAACCCTCCCCCCTACCACTTGTCCGCTTTCAGCTATTAACCAACTTGATCTTTTTTTTTTTAAATGAAACACTTAAATATGGAGTTCGGTAACAATCAAGCAAAAATTGAGACCGCTAGAGCGTTAACATACAAATATATATATAATTTTGAACGGACCACATTTTCAGCTCCTAGGTAGAATCGATGGACATTTGAATAAAAATTTTGAAAATCGCGTAATGAGTACGATATCAATAGCTGATTCCCCTTAAAGTAAATCTGCTAAAAGTATTAAATAAATAATAAAAGAAATTGAAGATAATTGTTTTCAAGTTATTTTTGAAAATTTGAGCAGAGTTAATTCCCGAGCATGTTTTGCGTATTCCTTGATTCTCGTCGACAAGTATTTTTTAACGAAGTAATTGTAAAAAAGATACTGTAAAAGTCCAGTAAATTTATTTTTATTTTATAGTATGAACATATGTAAAATATATAATAGTAAAAATTAAACAAGATAGAGAGAGACGTATGCTTAAATCCGAATATTCTAGTGCTTTGTTAAGAGCCATGAAAAGCCAGCTAGAAATATCCATTAAACTGACATGGGTCTGACAGTAAATTTACATTAACATACTCACTCACATGGCTGAATCCCATTATCGGGTTATTATCTCAGACACGGTGGTACGTTATCTCCTTTCTAAGGAGTCGAGGCGTTTAGATATTTGGGAAACTTTGTTAGAGGTAGAATGAATAGCTTTTTCGGCCTCTGAAGAGTTCATTTTATTCTGAGTACATTAAGCTGGATAAAATGGACAAAGGGAGAAACGTACATTAATAGGAAGGAAGAAGTTACAAGGTTTGGAAATGCAAGTGACGGATCATAGCGTTTCTCCGGCCAGAGTTGGGCATAATTGTAATTACAAGTAACAAATAATTAGTTCGTTTTATTATGAGATGTACATTTTGCTGGTGAGAATGTAGAAGGATGAGATGAACATTAAAAAGAAGGAAGAAGTTACAAGGCCTGAACCTGTTAGTGACGGAGTCATAGCGTCGCTCCGGGCAGAATCGGGCAAAATTGTAATTAAAATTACAAGTCATTAGTTCGTTTTATTCTGACATATACATTAAACTGGAGAGAAAGTAGAAGAGTGAGATGAACATTTATATGAAGGAAAAAATTACAATGCTTGGACGCTGTAAGTTGTTTGTAGGCTGTCAGTGACGGGTCATAGCGTCTCTTCGGAGACAGAGTTGGGCATAAATGTAATTACTATTACAAGTTACGAATCATTAGTTCGTTTTATTCAGAGATATAAATTAAACTGGAGAGTACGTAGATGGGTGAGATGAACATTAAAAAGAAGGAAGAAGTTACAAGGCTTCGACATGTCAGTGACGAAGGTATAGCGACTCTCCGGAGACAGAGCTGGGCCAAATAGAAATTATAATTACAAGTACTTAGGTCGTTACAGTCTGAGATGTACATTAAACTGTAGAGAATGTAGATGGGTGAGATGAACATTAATAAGAAGGATGAAGTTACAAAGCTTGGACATGTAAGTGACGGAGTCAAAGCGACTCTCCGGAGACAGAGTTGGGCAAAATTGTAATTACAATTTAAAACTCATTAGTTCGTTTTATTCAGAGATGTAAATTAAACTGGAGAGAATGTAGACGGGTGAGATGAACATTAATACGAAGGATGAAGTTACAATGCTTGGAAATGTAAGTGATGGACTCAAAGTGGCTCACCGGAGACAGAGCTTGGCCAACTTGAAATTATAATTACAAGCTACAACTCATTAGTTGGTTTATTCTGAGATGTACATTAAACGTGAGAGAATGTAGATGGGTGAGATGAACATTAATAGGAAAGATGAAGTTACAATGCTTGGACATTTAAGTGACGGAGTCACAGCGACTCTCCGGAGACAGAGCTTGGCCAACTTGAAATTATAAGTTCAAGCTACAACTCATTAGTTCGTTTTATTCTGAGATGTATATTAAGCTGGATAGAATGTAGAAGGGTGAGATGTAAGAAGGAAAACGTTACATGTCTTGGACATGTCAGTGACGAAGTCATAGCGTTTCTCCGGGCAGAGTTGGACAAAATTGTAATTACAATTACAAGTTAAAACTCATAAATTCGTTTTATTATGTGATTTACATTAAACTAGAGAGAATATAGAAGGGTGAGATGAACATTAATAAGAAGGAACTTCTTAAAAGGCATCGACAGGTCAATGACGAAGTCTTAGCGTCTCTCCGGTGAGAGAATGGCAAATTATTATTAAAATCACAATTTACAACTCCTTATTTTGTTTTATTCTGAGATGCAGATTAAACTGGAGAGAATGTAGAAGGGTGTAATAAACAGTAATAAGATGAAACAAGTGACTCGTCTTGGACATGTCAGTGACGGGGTCTTAGCGTCTCTCCAGGCAGTGCTGAAAAAAATTGTAATTACAAGTTACAAGTTATGAGTACATTAGTTGAAATTGAGTTACAAACTACAACTCATTAGTTCGTTTATTCTGAGATGTACAGTTAACGTAGAGAATGTAGATGGCGTGAGATGAACAATTAATAAGGATAAGATGTAAGCTTAGACAGAGCTTGACCAACTTGAAATTATAAGTTCATAGCTACAACTCATGTAGTTCGTTTTTTCTGAGATGTATATTAAGCTGGATTAGAAGAATGTAAGAAGGAAAAGTTACATGTCTTGGACATGTCAGTGACGAAGTCATTGACTTTCTTCCGGGCAGAGTTGGCACAAAATTGTAATTACAATTACAAGTAAAACTCATAATTCGTTTTATATGTGATTTACTTAAAACTAGAGGAATATAGAAGGGGTGAGATGAACATTAATAAGATGGAAAGGCATTCGTACAGAGTCAATGACGATCTTAGCGTCTCTCGGTGAAGAGAATGGCAAATTATTATTAAAATCCACAATTTACAACTCTCTTATTTTTGTTTTTATTCTTGAGTATGCAGATTACTGACGAGAATGTAGAAGGGTGTAATTATAACAGTAATAAGCGTCAGTGCGAAAATAAATTGTAATTACAAGTTAAAAGTTATGAGTAGATTAGTTGAAATTAAGTTAAAACTACGACTGCTAATGTAAATAGTTATTGAAAATGGGGAACTGCATATTTCAAGTGAAGTAATATTAATTACAATTACACAACTGTAGTTAGTAATTGATAAAATCAGTAGTTACAAAAACAACAGTTTTGCAAATACAGTTACTTAGGTAGTTGCCTTAAAAAAAATCGAGTAAAACAGTTGAGGTTGTCAAAAAATAAATAACTACATTTAATATCTTTATATTCAAAGTTTTATTATATTACATATACATTATAATATACATGTAATTGAAAATTACGCATAACAGAAAAAAACTAATGAAAATAATGGTAACCTATGAAAAATAAACTACGAAACAAAAAAAAAATAAGTAAAATAACGAAAATAAATGTAAATTCATGTTCATTTTTTCTCAAATCGAAGAAAATAAAATAATACTTTAAAATTTAAAGAAATTAGCCTTTTATAAGACTCATAACTAAATATGTTTCTCAGAGAACCTATTTGATTTGGCGCGTTTGTCATGGAGTTAAAAGAAAATTGTCTTTCTACTAATACAGACGGTGAAAGGGGGGGGGGGTGTAACTCTCAAAAAATCTTTTTGATGGTAATGTATTCATTGAGACTGTAAACAATAGTGTAAATATTTACATAGACACGATGAAAATATGTAAAATGCAACTAATTGCCCTTATGTGGATGTAATAATCACTCAATGACTATAGTTAAATCACAACTACTAATTTTAATTATTTTTATAACTAATAGTTTCAATTAATTTTTATGGAAATATCTTGGATATTATATGTCATACCGAAAAGTGCATTTATCTGTTACCGCTCTAGCGGTCGCAATTTTTGTTTTATCGTTATCAAACTTGGTATATAATAGTTTTATACAAAAAGAAAGATCAAGTTCGTTAATGGCTGAAATCGGACCAGAGGGAGGGGGGGTTTAGAGGGGAGGATTTTTGAACATTCAAAATATCTCCGTTACTATAAGTCAGATCGAAACATTTTACAGAATCAATCTTATTGAAAATTAAATTTACTATAAATATTGTTATATATATATATATATATATATATATATATATATATATATATATATATATTTATTCTCTAAATTGAATACTGACCGAGATATTTGCATTTTTATGAAGTTTGTGGTCGGATATAGTTCGGATTAGGTTGGCCATTTTCGTAACTACTCGGCTCAGGTGGAAGCTTCTTCTAACCTTACCGGACGTTTCTAACATTACCTTACCTTCGTTACTTTGTAGTGAGATTTATGCAAATACGTTCTGTTCATCCGTCCATTTTTTGCAACTGAAGCTAATTGGAACGGGTTACCAGGTTACCACCCTTTTCTAGCCAGGGTGGAATTTTAGGACGTTATTTAATGAATTTCGTCACTAAATAATTCCCTTTGCCCAGGCAAGAATCGAACTCGCCACTCTAGGCTTACCATGTGAGATAAAGGTCAACGCTTTAACTCGCATGGCTAACCTGAGCCTCATTTGAAAATTAAATACCAAATATTGTTCTCATTGAAATTTTAAGTTTTCTGTTTAATTCTGATACGTTACGCTCGTGGGAAATCCGCTTAGTTAACGCAGTCCCTGCGTGCCAGACTTATAACTATAGGCCTTAATTTGTAGAATGACATTTCATAGGACTAATGATATCGTCAACACTGTTCTAATGCCCATTGATAACAAAGGCCCCGTAGCAGCAGCTTATTGATAAGGGCTGAGTGTTGAATGGCGAGGCAACTCGTGAGGGCATATGCACGGTTCGTTAGACCCGTCTGCCAGCAGTTTCAGCATTAACCTGATGTGCTTCTGCTCCCATTATCATACTCAGTAGTCTGTCGTCATCTCGTTATCAGTTTATTATCAATACCATGATCCTCGTTATCTAATCTCTTATCAGCAATGCCTGTCAAGCAGGAGCTGAGTAAACTAATCATATTTCCCACGTGATGTTTTAAAATAAATAAATCTAAATACCGTTACACACAACACCACCATGGATATTAAGTGAATAAATGCAAACTACAATAAGAATCCTCCCGACGGATGCACCTGAAACGTAAACAAACTAGGTCTGCCAACGGCTCACCGCAAAAAAAAAAACTAGAACACAAAAATATCAAAAAAGTCCGTCACGCAGGGGCTGCGTAAACTAAGCTTACAATAGAGAAATTTCAGAATAGAGAATCAAACAGTTACGGGAACGGCCCGAACTAGCTCTTGACGGAAACTCACGACTAGACCCGAAGTTAGCCGATCTCATCTCAGAAGCTGAAAACAGAAAAATGCAAATATCTCGGTTAATATTCAAGATAGAAAATAAATGTATATAACATTATTTATAGTAAATTTAATTTGCAATAAGATTGATTTTATATAACTTTTCGATCCGACGTATAGTACCGGAGATATTTCGAATTTTCGAAAATCCTCCCCGCTAAACCCCCCCCTCCACACTGAACCGATTTTTCAGCCATTAACGAACTTGATCTTTATTTGTGCATATAAAACGTTCAAAATATCGAGTTTTGGTAACGATCAAACGAAAATTTGCGACCGCTTGAGCGTTAACAGACAAAATATATATATAATAATATATTATATATAAATATAATATATATATATATTTATATATATATATAATATAATATATATATAATATAATTTTTGAAACGGACCTCATTTTCGTCATCTCCTGGGTAGGATCGATGGACATTTGAAGAAATTTTTCGAAAATTCCGTAATGAGTATGACCTAAAATAACATAATTAATTTTATTGAATCTATTACTATATCTAGTACTGTTTGTTATAGATCAGAATAATTTTTTAAATCTTATTAGTCCTAGAATTTAAGGCAGAGGGGGGCACAAGAACATATTTGCATGTATCTCGTATAATAAAGGTCTCTGGGAAAAAATATATAATAAGATTGGTTTTATACAATGTCTTGATACGACGTATAGAAACGGAGATATTTCGAATTTTCAACAGTCCCTCCGTTAAAACCACCCCCACCCCCTCCAGCTGGTCCGATTTCAGCCATTAACGAACTTAATCTGTCCTCTATACATTACAAAGTTTAAAATGTCGAAGTATTTGGTAACGATCAACAAAAATTGCCGAGACCACTAGAGCGTTAAACAGACAAAGTATATATATGTTTATAATAATATTATAAATATATATATATATATATATAATTTTGAACGGACCTCTTTTTCGTCATTTCTTGGGTAGGGGATGGACATTTGAAGAAATGATTCGAAAATCGCGTCATGAGTATGACCTCAATAGCTGATTTCCCTTAAGGGAAATCTGCTAAAAATCCGCCACGCAGGAGCTGAGTAACCTAACCAGATTTCTCACGTGAAGTTTTACAATACATTCATTCGAAAAGAATCAACTGATGAAACGACATTAAAATAAAATGATTTAACCTACCCGTAAAATAAATAAATATAATAATTTCAGAAAAATAACACTGACAGAACTTCATTTTTTAAAAAAATAACATTACATGTACATAAAAAAGTAAACATAACAAACTTAGAAAAAAAATATGGATATAAAAAATGATAACCTGAATTTTACCACACTGACAATATATTTATAAAATACCATCAATAAGAAACAAGAGGCAGGATATTTAAAATAATTTGGCAATGCGGGTCTGAGGCGTTATTTCGTTCGTTGGAAAAGGAGGCTCTTGTCCAAAATAGTTTGGGAATTCCTAATCTAGGTTTGTCTATTTTATGAAGACCAGCGGTTTAACTCACATTGCCAGAACTACTAAAAATGTCAAAGTTAAATGAGAACAATATTTAGTATTTAGGCTTCAAATAAAGTGCTTCATAATATAACAGCTTTCTGTTAATATGTCATGAGTAGGAGTGGGGGTTTACTCAAGTCCAAAAAATAAAAATTAAAAATATCTCCGTAAATAATCACGATACAGAAAAAAACATACATAACAACAATTAAAGAACATTACATTTTCAATAAGATGTGTTTTATAAAACTTTTCGATCTGACGCATAATATCGGAAATATTTCAAATTTTCCATATGTTTGTCCTTTAAAGCCTCGCTCGCGCTGATCAGATTTCAGTCGTTAACAACATGATCTTTATTTTTGCATAAAACGTTACGAAATCTAGTTTGATAAATATCAAACAAAAATTACGACCTCTAGAGCGTTAGCAGACAAATATATATCATTTTGAACCCGAGTTTCGTCATCTCCTAGGCAGGACCGATGCCAATTTTCGAAAATGGCACCATGAGTACCGTAAAACTCCCCAACTTTGTGTCACTCAAGATTTTGGCATACAGAGCACTCTAGAGGCTCTGGAGATTAATACTTACTTACAAACAGGTGCCGCAACCTCTCCGATTCATTTCGGATCTTAAGATTAATCCCCAGAGCTGCTAGAGTGCTCTAATTTGACCAAAATCTTGAGTGTCACAAAGTTGGGAGCCTGTCACAAAGTGAAATCTGCTAGAAATCGTGTACTATATCCATTTCGTCCCCTCATTACAGACTCATATTAGTTAATTATAACCAAGTATACCTCAGCTCCTAAATAATTAATGTATGAAGAATTTGGGTTTGTCCCGAATTACATGTGAGGCGGAGAAACTAATAAAGGATTTAGGTGTAGGGAGGCTGTTTCAATATTAATAAAGGGGTGGAGTGTTGCTCCGTGTGGGAGGATGTGGAAACCACAGCGGTCCAATTAACCCCAGACTCACTCGAGTCATTATCGAGTTACGGACAACCAGATACATTCATAGCTAAAGCTAATTTTGGTCAGGATTGTACCGGAGAGTTTTAATGCGGTCTGGTTCCGTTTCTTTATTGCGCTCCTACTTCAGGAGTGAGTTTTATTAACTATTAGTTTCATTTTAATTTGTATCTACTATTATTTTATTATTTGGCCACCAAACCGAACCATTATTAGGAAACTATATGAGTTGCAGTGAGAGGAACGGAATGCTAAACTCTACAGGTCACAAAAAAGTTGTGTGGATAAGACCAAAACTGAATTCCCTTACAGCGTGGGTCATCATTAAGATCAATTTAACCTTGAATAAATGGTGAAAAAATCGTATCAACTAGTAGCCTTTGAACTACAAAAGAATGAGAGGAAGACCACTAACTCCATGGAACATTGACATTGGGCGACATGTGGTGAGACAACCTGGCAGGGAGTTGCTGAAGATCGGAAGAGACTTGGACATGAGGACTACATGTGGCGGGACAACATGGCAGGGAGTTTCTGAAGGTCGGAAGAGACTTGGACATGAGTACTACATGTGGTGGGACAACATGGCAGGGAGTTGGTGAAGATCGGAAGAGACTTGGACATGAGGACTGCATGTGGCGGGACAACATGGCAGGGAGTTGCTGAAGGTCGGAAGAGACTTGGACATGAGGACTACATGCGGCGGGACAACATGGCAGGGAGAGGCAGAAGATCGGAAGAAACTTGGACATGAATGGTCTACTCGTGGCGGGACAACATGGCAGGGAGTTGCTGAAGATCGGAAGAGACTTGGACATGAGGAACTACATGCGGCGTGACAAACAATGCAGGTGAGTTGCTGAAGATCGGAAAGAGACTTTGGACTTGAGTACTACATTTGGCGGGACAACATGACAGGGAGTTGCTGAAGATCGGAAGAGACTTGGACACTAGTTTCAATGTGGCGGGACAACATGGCAGGGAGTGGCTGAAGATCGGAAGAGACTTGGACATGAGTTCTAGTGTGGCGGGACAACATGGCAGGGAGTGGCTGAAGATCGGAAGAGACTCGGACATGAGGACTACATTTGGCGGGACACCATGGCAGGGCGTTGCGCTAGATCGGAAGAGACTTGGACATGAGGACTACATGTGGCGGGACAACATGGCAGGGAGTGGCTGAAGATCGGAAGAGACTTGGACATGAGGACTACATGTGGCGGGACAACATGGCAGGGAGTTGCTGAAGATCGGAAGAGACTTGGACATGAGGACTACATGTGGCGGGACAACATGGCAGGGAGTTGCTGAAGATCGGAAGAGACTTGGACATGAGGACTACATGTGGCGGGACAACATGGCAGGGAGTTGCTGAAGATCGGAAGAGACTTGGACATGAGGACTACATGTGGCGGGACAACATGGCAGGGAGTGGCTGAAGATCGGAAGAGACTTGGACATGAGGACTACATGTGGCGGGACAACATGGCAGGGAGTTGCTGAAGATCGGAAGAGACTTGGACATGAGTACTACATGTGGCGGGACAACATGGCAGGGAGTTGCTGAAGATCGGAAGAGACTTGGACATGAGGACTACATGCGGCGGGACAACATGGCAGGGAGTTGCTGAAGATCGGAAGAGACTTGGACATGAGGACTACATGTGGCGGGACAACATGGCAGGGCGTTGTTGAAGATCGGAAAGAGACTTGGACATGAGGACTACATGCGGCGGGACATCATGGGAGGGGAAGTGGCTGAAGATCGGAAGAGACGTGGACATGAGGACTACATGTGGCGGGGTAACATGACAGGGAGTTGTTGAAGATCGGATGAGACTCGGACATGAGTACTACATGTGGCGGGACAACATGTGCAAGGAGTTGGTGAAGATCGGAAGAGACTTGGACATGAGGACTACATGTGGTGGGACAACATGGCAGGGAGTTGCTGAAGATCGGATGAAACTTAAACCTGAAATTACTTAGCAGAACTTCGGAGAAAATCATAATATCCCTTTTGTAAAGGACATAATTCTCTAAGATTTAGAAAGTTCTACGCAGTCTATCCAGTAATCCTTATCCAGAAGTCCTAGCCCTTTCCAGTACCACTTATCCATATCTACGGCTCCACGGTGCCTAAAGAGAAAATTACCCAGAGATCTCCTATAGCAGTGTAAAGTGAAGTGATAGCAGTGGCTATTTTCTTATCAAGTGCCATTCCTCCTTAGCTCTTGACTTCCTTGCCAGGCAGGGAGAGGCTGCTCCTCTCATTGTGGTGAAGGGGTGTGGTTTCGGTTGAGAGTGAGGAAGAATTATTGTATTGTACATATCACATTACAAAATGCATTTAAATGCAGGCTGTTATATTCTTAATAAAATAAAATAATAATAATAGAACTTCGTACACGAATTAATCACTATGAATTCAAAAAATCTTTGCATAAAGCTGAATATGTACTTGAAGCATAAAAATGTATTGTATCTTTAGGCCCTGTATTATTTATGAATGTAAAAATGAAGCTTTTATTTATAAGATAAATTTGATATTTTATTATTATTATTATTATTTTATTTATAACTGCTTAGAGGTTTTCCCATTTATTTGAGGTTAGCTTATAAAAGGTTGTAAAATAAGCTTACGAGAACACACTATTTGAACACTACGGCGTTTCAATAAAACTTCAGATTCTAGTAAATATTTTTAATGGATTTTATATGAAAAATTTTGATTTATTGCATGTTGTCATCGTTCAGATAATTTTTTAATTCCGTCCTCCCAGAACTTTTCAGATTTTTGCGCAATGAACTTCTCAACGTGAATTTTTCAGTCCTTGAGCTAATTAATTTTTTCCCCGTTAAGAGAGTTTAGTGGGGCCAAATAAGTGAAAATATGTTGGGGCAATGTCTGGTGAATAGGGTGGGTGGGGGATCACATCCCAGCCATACTCCAATAATTTCTGCCGGGTCTGCAAAGACAAGTGAGCCCGGGTGTTATCGTGATGGAAAACTATGCCATTTGCTTTTCCCTTCTATTTCGAGCAAGCATACCACTTAAATATTTATTTATTCATACAATAATCGCATTTCGTGACTGGAGCGATTTAGCGACGAATCAGTTATTTAACATATATAATCACTTTATTATATTTAGGTAAGTATGCACATTTCTGCAAATATTTTCAGTATTTACACATACATTATCTTTTTTTGAAAATGTTGTTATGTTTCAAGTAGAGTAATACACGGTCTATATACTGGCTACAGTCATGTAGTACATAATTCAGTCAAGGTGTATGGTAGGTCTATGTGAGTCCTTAAATAGCAGTCAGAAGTATACTTTTTATAGTAAGTCTACAGTTACAGTGTTGGCAGTAGGGTTCGTCTCCTCCAGTAAGTAGGTAAGTGTGAGTTAGTCGTGAATGGCCAATTCTTAACTTCGTTAAAACTACTTCTTCTCATCTAATTAGCCTTTTTGAGGAGGGCCATTCACCAAGTGTATGTTTCAGTTCTCGAAGTTGTTATCAGTTGTGGCGATCCAAGTTTTCTGCCGTGAATTGAGTATCATACGTTTTGCTTGGGCTTGAATATCTTGATGTGTACAATATGTGTTGTCGTGAGTTCTTTTTTGAGTAGCTAATTTGGCAAGTTCGTCTACTTGTGTGCTTTGTTTAATGTTTGTTTGTCCTGGTAACCAGTACACAGTTATTCTTTTGTTAAACTTAAATATAAGGATTCTTGGATGAAATTGATGCATAAAACACCTTAACTAATCCTTTATTACAATATATATATATATATATATATATATATATATATATATATATATATATATATATTCATTATTGACCTATTAAGTATGATTTTATAAACACAGAGAGGATTAAATTAAAATATTGATAACACATTTTACAATCCAATATAATATTGTTAATGAAAACCATGCATTATATTTTTGCGTTATTTTTATATTTTTACAAACAATTGGTTTAATTGTTATTATTTTATATACATATTTATAAATATGTTGGTATATACGGCTAACCATCCTCCCCTTGCTAAAGGTTGCTTCTTAAATTACTTCAAGAATTGAAAACCAATATATGCTTCAGGGTTGAACAGTCACAGGGACTATAAAATTGCATTTCCTCGAAAATTACTCTTCCCCTCTTAAATAATAAAGATTACCCTCTTAAAATTTTACTCATTCAAGCTGCTTCCATCTTCTCTATCATAAAAAAAAAAAATGAGCTAAGTACTAAAACTTACTACACACTGGGCATCTCATGTCAACTACTACCGATTAACTCTAGAATGGTAGTGATATTATTTCCCGCTTAATGGTACTGATACGTAAATTTTACGTGTGCAACTGGTAATTGGTGAAATTATTCAAAATTTGTTAATGTTTGTGACTATTTTTTTATTTTATTAAAACATACACTTATCTTTAACTTATATCTACGTTAATATCTAATAATGTGCACGACATTCCTTTCAGGCGCTTTGTTCGAAACCATGTGTGCTCCATTCATATATAGTACATTCTTACCAAGCACAACCCCACCTTCTACATTTACTGTGACTGATCTGTCAGTATTGTGTGGTTGAGAGGTTATAGGTTTTTTTTTTGCCTCTGTGTTTCTTCTCTTTCTTTGATTGCCTTGATGTTTTCTAGATTTTCTCAGTCTCATCTCTATCTAGCCCACTCTGTGTTGCAATCATTTCCGAAGGCCCAACCTCCTCTTCACTTGGAGAATACTCCGGATCATCATCGCTCTCCTATCCATAACCATCTATTTCATAATTAGTCATTTTCCCCATCTGAGTCACCGGAGAGTTCTTTCAACAAATTTCTGATTTCTTCATCCAATGAATATTTTTTCTCCATTTTTCCGAAACTATAAACAGATTATTTATATTCTTTTTATACATCTTTGTCTTTCTTATATTCAAAAATAAAAGTTAAAAACATTAAGAGAAAATAAATTATAATATAAAAAATAAATTGGAAGAAAATAAATTGAGAATAACATTAACTAAGTTATGGCATAAAAACCGGTTATTAGTAGTGATACGTAAATTTTACGTGCCAAAAAGTTGCGGTTAATGGTATTGATACGTAAATATTACGTGTCGTGTTTATTTCAAAAAATAGTATTGGATGAGTGTGAAGGTTCACTTAGCTGCACTTGGCGAATATCAAGGCCGAACTGTCTGGAGGGCTCATAGCTGAGGGGTGGGGGTGGTGGGGTCGTTAACGGCCCTTTGATAACAGTTCAAACCAGATCATACGTAATTTTTACGTTCACTGCCATTCTAGGGTTAAAGAAGAAGAAGCCTATGTTAACTGAATTCGAAATTTACTCCGTTACTTATAGAAAAAAAAAATCCGTCACGCGGCCGCTGCGTAAAATTAGCAGATTTCCCATGTTCTGGTATAACATACTTGTGATCTCATCTCACCACGTATTCTGTATTTACATTTGAAAAAAACCGACGACTAGAAGGAAAGCTTTAGGATTTCTGAAGGCAGGAAACAAGAAGGTTTCGTTAAACTTGCTCAATAATTGATTCTACATTATTTTATGATTCAACTCATAATAACAAAGATATTTTGAATTTTCTAATTCTCCACCTCCCACTCCTCTAAACCACCAGTATCCCAGGTTTGAGTTAAGCCAATACCAAATATATTGTATTGGCCAAAACGGATAAAAATCGAGTATGGTATAGATCAAGGAAACATGTTCGAGTAAAGAACGAATTATCTTAATTGGTGATGTCATCACATGACTTATTTGCTCACAAAGTAATAGTACTATGAAAACAATTTTTGGTATTTAATTTTGGAATGAAGTGTTTCATGATGTAATAGTTTATTGCTAATATGACATGAGTAGGAGTGGGAGTTTACTGAAAGCTGAAAAATAAAATATGGGGATATCTCGGTTAATATTCGACAAAGAGAAAACATCTATATTACAATATTTATAGAAAGATACAATTGCAATATGATTGGTTCCGTACAATATTTCGATCCGACGCATAATAACGAAGATATTTTCGAAATTCTCTCACCCTCACTGTCCAAACTTTATCCGCCAACGAACTTGATCTTCATTTTTAGATAAAACGTTTATATATTGAATTAGGTAATATCTGACAAAAATTGTGACCGCTAGAGCGTTAACACACACACACACACACACACACACTCGCACATATACATACACTCAACAGCAAAAAAAACCGGACACTTAGATTTAGTCTTATAATTTTGTTAAATACTTAATATATATTTTTTATTAATCTTTTTAATTAAAATAATTGGTTAATCTATAGGTTATTTAAACAAAATCTGCCTAAAGTGAAAAATTTTTATTGATTATTTACACAAAAATACAAAATAAAAAAAAGAAAAGATAAATTAACACATTTAAAAAAAAAAATATTCTTCATTTTTATTACAGTTAATGGTAGAACTTCGCTACCCCAAGCGTTTCGGCAATGTAACGTAAGCTCCGGCCTTCCATCTGAGTTTGAAAGACCCATTATTCTGGACCGAAATAAAAATAAAACATTAATTAAAGAAAATGCTTGGTTAATAATTGAAGATGTTTAAATGTGGCGAAAAAACTACTTACAGTTTAGAATAGATCAACTTCCCGACAAATAAATCTAATCTGAGTTTTTATCTAATTGTTTACTAATCCTGAAGGGATTAGTTCAATGGACTTAGACTGTAAATTCTCTGTAATAACTAGAATACCCACATAAAGAAAATTGCTGAAAATTAGCTTTTAATACGACAAAAATGAAGTGGTTTTTTTTGCGGTTGAGTGTATATATGTAATTGTGTTGTTATTAGTACTCCTAATGTAAACAGAGGTACAACAGTTATGTACAATAGTTTTTAAGTATCTTTAGTCTTTGTAAGTAGAATTAACACAAACACTATCTGTTACACTCTAATAACAATGTGCAATATATAGTATTATATATATATTGTTTTTTTAATTTCCTCCCGGCCTTGAGGTATTTTATTAAAAGAGTGTGTTAAAAAGTCAGTCACGCAGGGGCTGCGTAAACTAAGCAGATTTCCCACGTGAAGTTATACAATATAGAAATTCCACGAGAGCCGAGTCAGTCTAGGAAACGGCCGAACTATCTTTTGGCGGGAAAGTAACTCTCGTCCGTTAGGCGCCCAGAATTAATAAAAATGAAAATATCTCGGTTAATAATCAAGATAGAGAATAAATCTATATAACAATATTTATAGTAAATTTAATTTGCTATAGGATTGCATCTGTAAAATATTTCGATCTGAAGTACAGTAACTGAGATTTTTTGAAAATCGAGGGGAGGATTTTCGATAATGGTTACACGCTAAAAAACTTTAACGGGTATCAACAATTTTATTTGGGAGAAAAGGTCCCAACCGAAATAAATAAAACTTGGTATGTGTATTAGCACTAACGCTTTCATTATAGCAAGCCATACCAACATTTCTAGGGACGGGCAGGAGTGGGGGTTGTAAGGGAGGCCAGAAAGAATTTAAAAATAGGGGTATTTCGTTTATACTTTGTTAAAAAGACAAAAATGAATATGACAAAAATTTACTCTAAATTAACAAAATAAACAACGTTTGTTATGTTCATATTTGCCGAAAAACGAATACAAAACATTCGTTTTTCGGCAAATATGAACATAACAAACGTTGTTTATTTTGTTATTTAAAGTAATTTTTGTCATATTCATTTTTGTCTTTTTAACAAAAGTATAAACGACATATACACTATAAACTAAAGCGGGAGTCAACTATTTCATTCGGCGCTAACGATTAAACTGAACTTAAAAAAACTCGGTATGTCAATTAGCATTAATTCTTCCATGATTATAAGCTATATTAAAATTTTTAGGTGAGAACGGGAGTGGGGGTTATAAGGAAGTCCTGAAATAAAAATTCGCGATATTTCATTGTATATTTGTTTTTCGACAAACATGCACATAACAAAAGTTGTTTACTTTGTTATTAAGATTAACTTTTGTTTTACACATTTCTCCAGGAACAATGTGTGGAGTAAGTAATTTGCATAGAAATATTGATATGCTCAACAATTCATTCCAACTTGAACTATGAGGTACCTCACCTGGAAAAATTATTCAAATTTATGTTAATATTTTGTCCTTAATAACTCAAATCTATGCATAATGCACAGGAGACGGGAAAATATGACAATTTGGGAAGGACAGTGAAGACTTACATAAAAAATTAATTTATTATTAACAAAAGCCAACAATGGGTATTAACCCTAAACACTGGGACGGGTAAATGTCAAAATATTGTGCAAAGTAACGCCATGCCAAAAAAAATACCATCACCATTCAGCATCATAACCAATTCCCGGGCGAAGCCGGGTATCTGAGCTAGTATATATATTGTTACGTGTTTATTACAAAACCAGTAATAAAACGTTGTTAATAAGAGTTCTTTTGGATTTCAAAATTGAACACAAACAAGTTTCACAGTTTATCACTGCACAATTTATTTGCACAATGTACAATACTCTTGGTTTAATTATTACTATTCACAATATTACACTGATAGTGGCACTGTCCCTCAGATTATACAGTCCAATAATTCACTCACGGTCACAGAAATTCATAAAAACACGGCACTGCACTGTCCTTTACGTCGCGGCACTGCACTGTCTTCAACACGGTACTACACTGGTACTTACAGTCACGGCACAACACTGTTTATAAGAATAAGAACACTTTACCGCACTGCACTAAGTCGCACTGTAGCACCGATGTGACCATTAAGACATCTGACCAAAAACTGAACTGTGGGGTACTGTGAGAGTCCCTTATATATACCTGTAGAAGGGCCTAGGCGTAGAAGGGGCCAGTTCCAGAAAGGTCCAGAAGTTCCTGGAAGATGGGCAGCTATAATTAGATTCTGCGGTCCGCCCTAAATAGATCGGCCCTAATTAGATCAAGCGTATTAATTTTCGCAACAATATATATATATATATATATATATATATATATATATATATACATATATACTTGGTTGTTACTACCATAGGGGTCGCAATTTTCCTTTAACGTAACTAAACCATATATACCATTTTAGGTCTTCTAGAAATATATATAGGAAAATTTTTTTTTTAAAAAGAAAGGTATATATAAATTCCTGAATTCATCATTTTTATTGTTAAATTAATAATAGTGAAATCCGCCTCATTAATTTTTGCCAGCCTTGTTCTACGACAGATAAGAATTATGAATAACTGGAAGATGAATATATGGGAGTGACTAGAATTAATACTTGAAATTAGCCCAAATCCTGATAACTTGAAAATAATTTTAACTTTAAGCAAACGGAATTGTGCTTTCAACAAAAGAATATAATCAAAATAATATCACTTGAAAAATAGTTTTTTTGAAGATCATTAAGCAGAACTATGCGTTTCCATAATTTATTATGAGTAAATCAATGGACAGTGGCTCTTCGATTAAGAACATTTATGTTCAAAAATTTTGTATGTGTTAATGATTAAAGCAAGATCTGTTCATTTTTGACATTATTTGGATTAATCAGTTTCCTATAATATTAAGTATTTGTATACAAAATAGTTGTGCTGGATCAGAGATAAGACAATGCTTTTCATTTTATAATTACATTTTTTAACTAATTAATGAAAGACACAAGAGGAAATTTTATGCCTGAGAAATTATATCCCCAAGACCTAAAGGTTTCCTTAAAGGAAAATGTGTTTACCAGTCAAGGAAAATAGACAATGGGAAAACAAATTCTCAGTAGTACAACAAGCTTTTCCTCCATTCTTTCATATAATTAAATGGGGAATGGACTAGAGTGATTATTAAAAAAAAAATCAATTATAAAAGACAGACATAATTTATTTGTACTATGTACAATTTTTTTTTAAAGTACAGAAGAATACATCGTTTACCTTTTTGAACACTAAACTGTAAGGTTACAATCAATACAAGTAATTACTTGGATCCATCTATTGGGCTAGTGAAAGTAAAAAAAAAGAGCTAAAATTTCCTACAGCTTTAGGGTCATGAAGTTTTTATTTTCGTTCAGGTGCATTGAG